>CAJNJA010046375.1:0-26529 GCA_905231915.1 Symbiodinium necroappetens | reverse complement strand
GGGGATACCATGGGGGGTGGGGGGGGGGGGGTACCGACACGCGACACGAGACCATATTCCAAGCGGAACAGCGCCAAAATCAATGACCACATCGCAGGCACCAGGAACAGGAATGATCACACAAACAGGATGGGCAATTATGAGGATGATCTTGTGGCAAAATAGAACACCACTAGTACTATCCAAATCACCACCAGCAGATGCAGATTCATGAAAGGTCCCCGCACCCGCCTCGACCTCTCCCTCTATCTGGCTTACCTCGACGAACTCTGGCAACAAGTGCATGCGAGGCCCATAACTCCGACATTTCCGAGCAGCAGAAAGACACTTTGGCCATGCTGATGGAGGCGAGTGGGAATGTTGCAAAACAGAAGTGGTGCACATTCGGCTCAACCGGATAGATCCTTGTCCTGTGCTGCGGAATGTTAGTTAGTTCTGGGTTGTCGTTTCAGAGTTGTTGGTCACGGAGGAGATGCGCTGCTGCATCGAATCTGTGCTTCGAACCTCATGCATGCCCAAGATCATGGCTTGTTTTCGCTTGGCCAGTTCTCCCGTCGAACAGCCCTGCACCCAAAGAGAGCACGAGAGAGAAAGGGGAGAGAGAGAGAGAGATAGAAACAACGAATGACAATGTTAGCTAATTCTGATGTGCAGAAAAAAGCCTTGTGAGCAAATGGAGAGTGCAAGCTTCTGTTTGCATGTCGCCGAGCTTGACCTACAAGAATGTCCATGATTACTACTCACTTCTGGCCTGTGACCGGCATGCTCTCGCTACTCGTCTCGCAGGCTCGTTTGGGCGAGATCGAGCGCCTGCAAGAGGCACGAGACGCGGTACGACTGGAGCTGCTGAAGGTCAAGAAAAACGGAGGCAGCTGGGCACTGCGGAGGGTCCTTTCCACGCCAGCCTTTGAATTCGCAAAGGCTTAGAAGGCCGGAGTCTGGAGCCAGTGACAGAAATCCACCCTTCACCCAACTCTGCACGCCAAAAGTAATTAGGAATTGACTCATGAGACACTTTGTTTTGTGCGAGACCAGCTATCAACTGCTGAACTTGGTCAGGCTCAAGTGGAATCAGGGCCCGGATCTATAAAAAGCTGCCAATATCTTGAACGTCAGCGTGTGAGGCACGGATGTGGAAGCCCAGGAAGAGTGCATCACCAAATTGGAGGTGACGTGGCTTGCGGCCCCAAGCTGAAGCCCAGTAGCTGACGGCAGTCCAGTACCGGTTGCTGGGCAGCCGCCTCCCATTGACCAGGAGCAGCTTGCAGCTGCAAGGGCTGACTGCCGCCTGGACGGATCTTTGTGTTCTGTGCTGCAAGCGACCCTTGCACATGCCAGATTGCATGCATGCCGGATGCTGAGGCGAGAAGATGTCCGAAAAGGCCAACATCATATGTAGAAACGCGGGGGCGTGCGTAAACCCATCGTTTAGCAATGAACTTGAGCTCGACTTTCTGACTCATCTTTTGCGGCAGCCGAGGAGCTGGAATAGTCTGTATTGAATGTATTGGGGATCGTTGGCTTTTGAAAAGCCTTTGCACTGTTCAGGCCGCCGAGGTTGGCATGGGCAAGATCTTCAGGGCTGCCATCTTGGCCCTTCAACGGCAGGACTTTGCGATGCATAGCAGACCCGCATGTAGAACGTGCGACCTCGTTCCAGATGCAAAAAGCACACCAGCAGGATGAGGACTCCATGGTCTCCTACCTGCAGGACGAAACCGAGAAAATACGACTATTGTGGCCTCGATTGATTTCGTGTTCCTCGCAGGATCAGCTCAATCTCCTGCAGGCGACTTCTGAACAGGATGCTGCGGAGGTTGGAAGCCACGTAAGATGTCGGGAGTTTAATAGGAAGACCCAACGGAGCCTGCCAGGTAAAGCGCCTTGAGGAGGAAAGCAACGCTGCGTTGCAGAAAGCGCAGCAGGCAGCTGAGGAGGCAGGATGCTATGATGTGAGTCGTTGAGGCCGTTTACCTTGAGGCCATTTAGGCATAAACAACCTGTTCTTTGTTACCTCTTCAGGCCTGCGTTTGCCCCCACTTTCTTTGGTTGCAGGCAAAGGCGGCTGCAGAAGATGCACTGCAGGAGAAGATGGAGCATGTCCAGGCACGCTTTAAAACCCAGTCAGCTGAGATATTGTTACGAAAGGGTACGGCCGAGGTTCTAGTTTACGAAGTTGTTGTGGTTCTTGGGGTTGAGCTCTTCCAGTGGCTTCTCGAGTCGAGATAGGGCAGGACACGTACCGTATCATCTAAGGTGTTTTGCAGATTTACTTTAGACGGGAGGCGTGGAGTCAGAAGTACATCTTCCGTGCATTGTATCCCCACTAAGTCGGTGGCGATTCCGTACAGAACCCTCGTAGAATCTTTGCAATTAGGGGTTCCTACAAGCTAAACCCTCCAAAACCTTCATGGGTAGTTCCCTAAACTACGCTAGGGCCCCCTTTAGCTTTTTATAACTGTGCCACACTATATGGGGGATCTTAACAGGGACCCTAATTTAGAGAACTACCTCCATGGTGAGGCCATTGCGGCAGAGCGCGATGCGGCACAGAGCGAAGCCCGTCGTCTCACGGAGCAGATGGGCAGCTCAAAGGCCGGGTTGGGCAGTGTGGGGGACTTTATTCTTGGTATTATAAGTATTATTAGGATTAGTCGCCTTGTTATTGCTGTATAATGTGGTTATCATGATTTCTTTATAGTATCATTATCATTATTTGACTCATAGGCTGAGCTTCATGATTCTCTCATGAGGGCTCAATGCTGACCTTCAGATGTGTTCATACAGAGAAGCTCGACTTCTTCGGGGCAGAGACATGGAATCATGACTTCTTTGGAAACACAGCCTAAAGTTTACGACTGGCTTTTTGGGGTGCTCCTTAGAGTTTTAAGCTGTGCAGATGATTTCTAGACTATTTCAAGGGTGTGAGGGCTCGGGTTCCTGTGTAGGCACTCCTGCAGGGAGGCCCTGAGAACAGACTTGAGTTGTGAGTTGTGCGTGCACGGGTTGTTACGCGATGTTGGTGCAGGAAGATCTCATGGAGAAGCAGGAGGCAATTGCCGCCATCATCCGTGCCGTGTTCGCAGACAGGTACACATACGCATCGCCCCCATCCAGCAGCCAAATCAGGATCGGAAATGCAGTCTTGGGAAGACAAGCTCCAAAAAGCAGACGAGTCCGAGAGGTGTCGCGCCACAACAACTATCGCCTAAATGGCTTGTTATTCCATGTGCGCAGTTTGTAAACTTGGCAGGGTTTTGAAGAAGTCCTTCGAGGACATGGGGGTGGCGGACTTACAAGTCTCACAGCTAGGCTTGTGTGCTCACTGCGGCATTGCTTCGTGTTGCTTCGGTTCGAGCAGCCGAAGCAGGGTTTGCGGAGTGCAGCGGATCTGCGGATCTGCATTCTGGCCACTGCTTGTGTGACTGAGCGAGCCCGTCACCCTAGGTGAGCATGCAGGATATGATGGCGATGATCACGAAAGGCGGTGGCTTTGGTGGAAAAGACGGCGGCGCTGTATGCCATTTCGTCAACCTGTGTCGCCTGGATGATCCAGTTCGTTTAGACATGTAATCAGACCACGCATTAGCTGCCTTAGCTCCGGTGCATCCGGTCTTACACAATGTCGTAGCATTGTGGATCTGTAAATGCCTTGCCAGTCCCGTTGAAGCTGTGGCCAAGGTGAAGATGCACATGACGACGGCTTAATCTACCTCATTCCCGAAGGCACAACTAAGATCAAGAAGTATGAGGACGACGATGAGGACGCCGCGAGATTCACGACTTGAAACCGTGTCCCCATGCAAGATCGAACGGAAAGCAAGCTGCAGGCATTGACAGCGCTTTCGTTTTGTTCTATCTCGTTGCAGGAAGTGTGCATCAAGTTGGATGGCGACAGCATACGGCCTGTGCATGCGATCCTGGAGTCTCTGGAATCCAGTGGCCGGGTGCTGAGAGGTTAAGTTAAGCACTATACGCATCACTGCCTGTGCCCTCGACTGCAAGGAGTTACGATTAAATCTGCCGCAGAAGATGCCGTTCTTTGGGTCAGCTTGGCATGCATTTAGTTGTTTGGAGAGTATCAGGGCAGCACAGATACAAGTCGACTAGGCTGTTGTAGCGAGCCGTGTGTGCAGAATCAGTTATTGCGGGTCAATGTCACGTGTGCTGGGGTTACCCCATAGCTCGCAAAAGGTCAACGGCAACGCTGTCGAGTACGGTGGGGCCGGGGTTCCTCGGCCGGGAAACACAGACAAGGCACTGAAAAACTGGAAGCCAAAGCAGCTAACGGCGATTTAGGCTGGACTACATAGATGGCCACCAAGGTAACATTGGAGCACGGTGCACGAGTCATTTTCGGAAGTGACTTTGTATTCAGGCGGGACGCATGCCAAAGCAACTGTGCAGAATCGTGCCTGGATGGTACTGGAGTTCCGCGTGTCAGGTTTGTGGACCCTAAGGGGAAAAAAGCGAAGAAAGTAGCTGCTGCGGCAACCTCCACTGGCTTCGACGACAAGGGCATGCCGGTGGTAATTGACTGGCATTATGCTATGGCCGAGTTGTCCCGCAAGAATGGGGTGCCTGTGCTGTGTCAGTGTGCTTTGTGTGCTTTCGGAGGAGACATGCTGACTTCACAGCTCGACACAGATACAGCAGGAGTGACCCCACTCGTCGTTTCCTTCCAGAGGTGGATGCAGAAGAAGAGATCCGGAAAGCAAGAGAGAAGTTGAATGATGAGATGGCAGAGAAAGAGGCAATTTTGTTGGAGACTCCTCGGTATAGCCAAGTTTCAAGCGATCCCATGGCATCTTCACTGCTTGCAGGCCAAACTGGCCGAGGAACAGAAGATGCTCGAGGACATGTCCTTGGGCACTCATGCTTAGCCTCTGCGGTGTTGGGTGAAGGGCTAAATTTGTTTGTGAGCTTTTAGGCTTTCGGGTTAAGCGATGCCATATGCATGGCAGCTGCAGAGCAGGAGAAGATGGAGGTGGAGCGAGCAGAGACACCCGGCGGCATCATGAGTCTAGAGACCAGCTTGGACATCGCTGCTAGCAGTCTGTGAAACAAGCTGAGGTACGAAAAGCAGATCGAAGAGTTGAAAAAGGGAGCCAAAGCGTCTGACCCCGAGAAGCTGAAAGAGGACGGGCTGTTTGTCCACTTACATCAAATAGAAACACGTGGAACTCTTCCTTTTTGCTGCGAAGGAGCAGATGCAGACGCAGTTGACACTTCAAAAGTCACCATCTCAGAGGCATAGGGGAATCTTTCTTTGTGCAGTAGTCGACGTTGACAACGCAGCCACAGGCACGTGGGTGAGTCCCGAGTTCTGCAGAAAACTATCTTGCGTATTCTCCGAGATTGGCCAGAACTCAGGTTCAAAAGCAAGCTAGACATGCAGAGATCACGAGCTCAGTGGGTTCGTGCTGCCTTCACGGCTGGCAAGGCGTGACAATCCACTGTTCACTTCTTGGTAGTGCAAACTTCAATCCAACAGCGCCGATGTGCCGTCGAGGATTCCCGATTTGAGTTGGACATCCGCCTCTCACGTCAGCAAATGGCCGAGCTTCAACCTCGGTTGGTGGAGGTGGGAAGTACGACTTTGTTCTGCCGTGTACAGTAAACCGTAAAAACCGTGAAGGCAAACAGAATCGCCGCAAATCTGGGCGTGCAGTGGCAGAGCTGCACTATTGCTTTGGTCAGCTGGCTGAGCCGCAGTTGCTTCGGTCTTTGATCGGTGGCATGCCTGAGGTATGCCTTCCACTTCATCGATGCCATAGACCCCAGGCTTGCAGGATGTTTTATTTGGGGGATTTGAGAATGCGACCGAGTTCTCGTAAGCCCAGCCTCTCGTGCCCAGCTCACGCCAGACTTGATTTTGCTACATTCTGCATCTACAGCGGACATGTGCAGGGCTCGAAGACAAGACTCCAATGTGGACGAGAAGATGGTTGAGGAAGCCAAGCGGCTACTGCTTCAAGTCAAGGCACAAGTCTTGCCGGGCAACATGGGGCAGAACATTCTTGAGTGGACATCTATGATCATATATGTGTATATGCATACGTATGATCTGTATAGATGTATGTATGTATGTATGTATGTATGTATGTATGTATGTATGTATGTATGTTTCTGTGTATGTATGTATGTATGTATGTATGCATGCATGTATGTATGTATGTAGTACGTATGTATATATATATATAATATTCGCACATACACCACATACACCCCCCAGTGCGACGCTTTCTGAATAAATCAGTAAATAAAGAACGAGTGACTGAAGTGATGAACGAATGAATGAATGAGAACGAACCAATGAATGGAATGCAATACAATGAAATGAGATGGAACGGCAGGAACACGCACATCTTGAACTCGGCGAACTCCCACTCGTGAAGACGCCGCTGTGACATCGAGCGCGTAGGTCATGAAGACAAGGAGCGAGCCGACAATGAATACACAAGACATTCCAGAAGCAGTATGAAACTGCAATCTTCGCGAAACTATCGTGATTCAGGAGATGCAAGAAAGTAAGCTTGCAATGACGCTGACTGCTTTGCAGATGCTTGCAGCAACACATAGCGGCAGCGTAGAACAAAAAGGGTGGGCCTAAACCCTAGACCAAGAACCCAGAGGGGAAGGGAAGGGAACAGGAAGACAGGACTGTAACTCAGCATGCCAGGGTAAAATACCCAAAAATAGTCACGTGATATTACCGTAGCGATGGGATAATCTCACATGCACCATCCAAGCAAGAACGGCTTCGTCATAAAACGCTTGCTGGCCGCGAGGCCACCGATGTCTAGCATGAAGCGCCTCAGTAGGGCGACGAGGTCCGCCAACACTCATGCTAGGGCAAGCCGAAAGCGTATGAGCATTGTGTCCTGTATCCATTTTACAAAGCGGGCAGCTGTCACTGCCATGAGTGGCTACACCATAGGCGGCAGGACTGCAGTACGTAAGCATCAGTCAAAATGGCAAAACGATCAGCACTGCAAACCACTTGCTTGAGCGCGAGCTTGCAACATCCTTGAGAATCGTAAGCCGTGACAGGGCAGCACATGTCTTGACGCTGCGAACATGGCCATTAATTCCAGAAATTGGAATGAAATGGAATAAAATGGAATGAACTGGAATGAAGTGGAATGACATGGACTGAAATGAATGGAATGAATGAAGGAAGGAAGGAAGGAAGGAAGGAATGAAGGAATGATTGAGGGAATGAATGATCGAAAGAAAGAAAGAATGAATAATGAATGAACGACTGAATGACATGAAATGAAGTGAAAAGAAATGACATTAAATGAATGAATGAATGAATCAAGGAGCGACTGAAGGAATGAAAATAAAATGAATGGATGGATGGATGGGTGGTTGGATGGATGAATGAATGAAATGAAATTATATGAAAGGAAAGGAAAGGAATGTGAAACGAAATGAATGAATGAACTGAAAGAATGAAGTGAATGAATGTAAAGAATGAAGTAAATGAATGAAATGAACGAATGAAACGAATGAATGAAATGAAATGAACGAAAGAAAGAATGAGTGAATGAGTGAATGAATGAAATGAAAGGAAGGAGGGATGGAAGGAATAAATGCATGAATGAATATGTATATATATATATACACGCGTATTCATGTTTTTTTGTCATACACACGCATACCTCTTTATGGTATGCAGCTGCGTAGGCAGTGGAGGAGCTCCTCCGTATGTCGGTTCTTATGCACTTGTGTGCCTGTTGCTCACGGTGCATGGCCACTGCATCACTCAGCCTTTTTTGCGCGGAGGGGGGGGGGGTGTTGCCTCATTTTGGCTCGGCTTGAGAGGTCCAGAACTCCAAAGACCAGAAGCTCCAGCTCTGGTCGCTTCAGCCCTTCGACCGGTTTCAGCTTTCCCGAAGTAGCTGGGTCTACAGGAAAGGCTAGCTGGGATACCGGAAAAGCTGACTAGTTAGGTGCGAGGGCTGCTTGCAGTGGCTGTGAACATGTGGACCAGGGTGTATGTATCGGTGGTGAGAAGGTGTTCCCCGTTAGGGAGCAGCGTACGATTCCAGGCCAGCAACACTGAGAGCTTTCAGGCTTGTCGTAACTGTAGCCTCCTGCGACGGAAAGCCTGCCAACCCAGGAAGTTCCGTGACCGCTTTGTGAAGATGCTCGCGTATGCGAATAAGCAATCTGCGCAGAACACAGCTGGCGAGGAGACACTTCGTTGATCCGGCTTCATGCCACAAAAACCTAAAGCGCATGCACAGTTGACAACAAATTCCGCAAACTTCTTGGGTTCTCGAAGTTGAGGCTCAAGGCCTGTGTCCTCAAATTTCGAGGTTTGGGCCCGCAGTCGGGGTTTCCGGGCTTCGGGTATTCTGTTTTCGGGTTCTGGCGTTCTACAATCTCGTGGCACTGGCTCTGTGTCAGTAAATGGCTTTGCAGCTTTGGATGCAGAGGACTTGGCCATCTTCTGGGATGACTTCGAGAAGCTCAGTGGAAGTCAGTTTGCGGTGTTAATGCCAACCTCTTGTCCGGAAGGAATCGAGGTAAGACAGGCTTGCAGGTGGGGTGTTCACAACAAGCTGTGATCTCTGATTTTGGGGGAATTTGTGGTAGTTCCCTGCGGCCCAATTGCAGACCGAGTCAAAACTTTACACCAGGTCCTGAGAGCCACGATCGAGCAAGAGACACGCCAGCTGTCGCGGCGTTGTAGCATGCTTGGTGTCGGCGGGTGCTGAGGCACACACTTGTGGGTACCGCAGCAATTGGCGTGACACCTCTCTTGAAGATGGACATGGCAGCTCTTCTTGCATGCTGTGGCTGATGTGGGTTCATTCAACAGCCGGGGGGACCAAGTGGCTGCCATCGGCCGAGGTCAGGGAGTTGATCACGCTGCGTGACTTCTCGGGCAACGTCACAGGCCACAGAAAGCCTACAGCTCGTTGAACGTTTGTGCATCTTCGAAGACAAAAAGTGACTGCAGGTGCTGTGGAGGTCACCATGCAGATGTTCATGAGCAACAAGCCATCAATGACGCGGATCAGCACATCGGCCCGCGGGGATAACTAGAAGCCTGGACAAGCCGTGCTATCTTGCATGACATGAGCCCCTGAGCCTCTGAGCAAGGCCAATTTCCCGGATTTGAGACCGTATTTTCATGTTCTGTTCGACCCTTGAACCGTTGAAATTACCGTCAGCCGTGGCTCAGCACGGGATCGCACGGGCAGGCTGGAAACCCGCTTGAGATCTTGAAAGACAAGGAAGTCACGGGCGTTGTTCCTGGGCAGGCATTGATTTTTTTTACAAAGATCATGTGATGCAGATGACATGAAGATCTGCCCGAGGTTACATTTGGACGCCTGACACACGAAAATGTTGAAGCGAGGAATTGGTTGGGATCTTGGCTTGCGTGGCCATGCCAAGAATGCCCGTTAGCCCGAAGCCTCACAATATCATTTGCACGAGGTCCAGCTTCTTCGTCCGCTTTTCTTGGTTTGATACCGATGGCCGCATGGACAACTACTCTCCGAATCTTGCATCTTACAAGCCGCAGAAGCATGTCAGTATGGCAGCAACAAAGAAGTTTTGTGCTGCATCTTGTCAAAGCTTGGTGGTTGAGGAATGCGCTTGCAGAGGACTTGAAGCCTCTTGACTGGTTCAAGCATCATGAAGACTGGAACATGGGCACGGAAGGCACACGAACGGAACACACCGGTGGCACAAAGATATGTCTGAAGCAATGCGCTTTCTGGGATGGCACCGCCGCTCTGTGGATGCCTAGAGACAGAGCCAGCTGCAGCGGCAGAATCTTGATCCGCCCAGGTACACCTTTGAGTTCAAGCAGACCTGCAGCCGCACAGTTGCAGCTAGAATCGGCTGGCCTGCACGAACACCAGCACCAGGATCAGTACTTGGGGTGAACTTGCCCGCACTGCAGCCCTTCTCAAAAAAGTGAACCTCCCTGTCATAGGGGTTACTAGGTGAAACTCGTGCTTCGGAAGCTCTCAGGCGAGAGTTTCCTCAAGTTCCTCGAAAGTGGGGTCATGGCCATTCAGGCCTGCTCCCCAACCGACCCGAGCAGGCATCGTTGATCGTTGGACCCTTGGCAGGTTCGGGCTTACGAGAAGGGTGTTGCAGCTGGTGAGCTGGAACTTGTGGCCTGTCGGCAAATCTATGGCAGACTTGAAGTGATGCCCACATTTTCTGCCAAGGTGAAGCAGAAGCTCAAAGCCACCGAGGAGCGAAGTGGTCAACTTTTGCGGCATTGGGTAGTGTTAGCACTTTTCGTGTCTTCGCCCTCTGCAAATGTACGCATGCGGCACGTGTTCCGCGCAGGACGAGCTGAAGCGAGTAAGGGATGCCATGGCAGAGGCCAGCACTCGCTGTGGTGCTGTAGCTGACTTGGGGAGCATGAGATACCGCAGTGGCCATGTTGAAGGAACGGGCAGTCTTTGAAGAAGAGATCGAGGCTGGGAGCAGCCACTCGCATGGTCGGGGCCATGCACAAGTGATGCCAGGTGAAAGTTGCTGCTGCTATAGCTGAGGACACGTGTCTGGTGAAACGTAGTAAGTAGACTCTGAGTCTGTGAGTACTCGCATGCCGCTCTCGGTGGGGACGTGCTGGTCTTGCAGATGCCATGTTGTGCGGTTGAGCGCTGTAGGAGCGAGCGAAATGTGAGGCCGAAGCGGAGGAGTGCCAGCTGTCAGTAGAAAGCACAGATTCGAGGTGAAAATCTAGCAGTCGTTGTTTCTTCGTGATCAGAGGGTGGCCAATTGGTGGTACTGCAGGAGAAACTGGCGCAGGTGAGGGCCGTTGCAAAGGAGGAAGTGACTGTGAGAGCGGTCCGAAGTAGTCATGAGCACTGCTTTCGTCAATGCTCCAAGCTGCGAACACTCGCAGGAAGCGGCTCGAGAACGTGAGGAGCCAGCCAAGGATTGGGCTTCGAATGCTTCGAGCAACTTGAAAACACTGCATGGTTGGCACTGACGGCCCCAGCAAACTGCAGGCTGCGAGGCTCAAACAAGCCCCCCATCAGCCTAGGCAAAAGTATGAAGCATCTGAAGTCCTCAGAAGGGAGTTGCAAGCCTAGGTCTGAGCAGCTCTTTCACACGGCACTCAATTCAGCCTCGCTGTAACCTGTCTTATTGTCTCGGTAGAAGTTCATGAGCGTCGGAGCCTCATGGAGCTAAAGGCGGTGCTGCTGTCAGTGTGGAGCCTCCCGGAGTCCGAGCAGCGGCAACTGTTGCTTGAGCTCCTCGAGAAGTTCTCCCTCAATGCATCCTTAGAGGCTTGGTGCGATCAAGATCACGTGCCGGATTTCTCTGCCCCTCGACCACGCTTGAAGTCCAACTGCGCTGGCGTTTGCCTTCGAGGGCGGGGCGCTGACTCGGTGCTTGGGTGCCCTTGGTGCCGCCGACCCCTTGCGATTTCAGTCGAGATACCCCAGCCTCTCCCCTGCACAGACACAGCCACCACGAGACATGCATATGCAACGCTTTTGTATGGTGCAGAATGCCACAAGTACTTCTTGGGCGCTTTGGTCGTGGCTGAAGGTCTCCGCAAGTTTGCCGTCGAAAGTCGTGCAGGACAGATATTGCCTCTCTTGCTTCTGCATACATATGATGTCCCGGACGCATACATTGAAGCATTGACAAGAGCCGGATGGAAGTGCAAGGAAGTGGGTTACATATACAAAGGGGTGGCGAAGGCTTTGTTCAAGAAGTACTGGAACAGCCGCTTCCTGGGTGTTTTTACGAAGCTGCGTGCTCTTGAGCAGCACGAATACGAGAAGGTTCTCTTCCTGGACTTGGACATACTTGTCCGTGGCGACCTTGCGGAGGTTTTCAAATTGCGAGCACCAGCTGCAATGAAGCGAGGGGAACCTGTGATGGAACATGGGGAGTTCGTTCCCTATGCGACTCTGTGGGGTCATCTTACAAGAAGAGAAACAGATGGACTTCCCCAACATCAGCAAGCGTCTGGCATTAATGTCTGGGCCTCAGCCTCACAAATCTTCAGATGACAATGCTGCATTGCTACAGAATGTCGTGTCTTGCTAGCGACGCGAGCCTGTTTCGGGACGCAACCGCTCTAACTGAGGCCGGGGTCATGCTGCTCAAGCCTGATCAGGTGGTTTTCGATGCCATGAGCTCTGAAATATTTGACTATGAACATCCCGAGCATTACGAGACTTACATGCCAGAGCAGGAATACCTTTCACGCTTCTATGGAACGTTTGACAAGTGGACGCACATCTCGTGTCAGTACAATTTCGAGATTGATAAGAACGAGCGGATTCCGCACGACTTTTCGGTGGCCCATGAGAACATCCGGAATGGAGCTGGCCATAAGGGTGCGGTCGTTCTGCACTACTCGGGCGCCTCATCTCCACAACACTGTAGACTGTAGACTCTTCCCAGATTTCATTCATTGATGCTTGTCGGGCGGTAGGGCACTGCCACATGAACCATGTACGTTAAAGAGCTGCCCAGGTACCTCTATCAAACCCTGGGATCTCCTCTATAGCGAGGACAAGCTACGTGTGGACTCATGCGAGGACCCAGCTCAGTTGCTTTGTGCCAGATTTTGGTTTCAGCTTTCTTGAGCGCTTCTGAAGGCAGTGCTGGCGAAAAGCCTGAGTGACCTTAGTGCAGCAAATACATCTTCCAGATCTCGTGTGTGATCCTGCCTGTCCAGCATGGCTTTCGCTGGAAGCGACAGTGATGGGTATTGCAGCAAGTTATCGCTGACGTGTAGTATCAGGAAGCTGTGTTTAGACTCCATTTCGATCGCGAGTAGCTAGTGTGTCAGGATGTCACACGCCTGCATCAGCAGCTCCGATTGGAAGGGCCTGGCGATCGATTGAATGGGTACAAAGATGGGGATCGCTTGTGGAATGCCATGTTGGAATGGCTGGAGCAATTCGAAGCCTTGGTGAGGCGCCTGGCTTCGGATGGTGTGGACATTGTAGATATCGTAAAAGTCCAGGTGGGAGTTTCGGAAAAGAGGGGACCCCAATGTAGACGACAAGTGATTGGATGCTTGTTGGGGCCACGAAGAGAAACCCCCAGGTTGAGAAGGCGGAGGAGGCTCAAGCACGGAAGCGAGCCGCTGAACAGGGCGAAAGTGGACAGTGGCAGAACGGATACGGGAACTGGGCCGATCGGTGGCAAGCTCCTGTGAATCATGATGATGCTTCTGCAGGACGCGGGTGTTCTTCTTCCATCCTTCTCAAAACTAGCAGCATGATGAGATAGTTTGCACTGTGACCAGAGGAGAATGCTTCTGCGCATGATCTGCAAAGATGCCTTGCAGGAGATGTCGAGGTTTCTCGGGCAGTGGCAGCTGCAGAGAAGAAACGGAAGAAAAAGAGCGTGGCCTCAAAGCAGTTGAAGCCTGCAATAGCTGGGGGGAAGGGGGGGGGGGCGACAACCGTGGCCTGTTGCCTCACGGTCGGAGCCAAGCCAGTGGAGAGCCGTGCTTCGTCAATTGACCTTGTGCAGGAGAGTCAGCCACCCCCACCACCAGCACCAGCAGAAGAGGCGCCTGCCCAGCAGCCGCCAGCACCGGCTCAGCCGCAACCACCTTCACAGCAGTTGCCGCACCCTCCGCCACAGCAGCTGCCGCAGCCGCCTGCACAGCGGCTGACTCCGAGTCCCAAGGAGGCAGCGGGCTTATCAACCTGACAAACTAGATAGCAACTGGGATGGGTCAACATGCGCTGCAAGTGGCTCACCAGCAGGTCAAGTCAGATGAGCCTTGGATGGACGTTCGCGGCGGATCCCTGGACGAGGTGCAGTGTGCAGTAAGAAAGGAGATCAATAAGGCTTGAAAGACCGGCAGACTTCTGCACTTTCTATAGCCAGTATGGCGATGCAGTCCTCGGCAATGCTGTGCGCGCCTGCCAATGTTTTCAGAACCCACGACAAGCCCTTTCTGGCGCAGTGGGATTTCATAGCCACAAGACACTCTTACGCAGCATGCGCAGCCTTGCCGAGGGGACGCGAACGCAAGAAGCATTGCCTGCGAGCTCATAGCAGAGGTGCCTGATCCTCGTCTCCCGCTCAGGTGAAGGCCGAGCTTGTCAAAGCACGCGGGCAGGTTTTCAAGATTATGCAAGACAAGGACGTGCCATGATTCGGATAGGTCGTGACGGCGTGGGCATGCCTGCTCAGAAATCTATGCTGATGCCGGCGATGATTGTGCAGGAGCAGCTGCAGCACAAACTGAACCGAATGGAGGGCCGGCACGTGCCTTGGCAGCAGTTTGCGAGCCGACAATCTTCTTCACCAAAGGAGTGGTTCTCCCGCCGGTTGCAGAGCATTGTTGTAAAGTAGAAGCCAGAAAGTTGGAACCTCGTCCTCATACCCTTTTAAGGTCCAGAAGAAGGAACCCTAGCACTGGTCATCCTTATGCATGTTCCAGCTTTTGCTGTAGTGTTGAATTGAGATGGTGGGCATGACATTCGTTTCGTCACGTCGCGGCAATCTTCCACATATCGAAGTGGTTGCAGGCAAACCTTCCTGGTCACATCGACGAGGTTGACCACGGGGAGGCTTGGCTTCGTCAGACTCTCGCAGGATTGGAAAAGTCGAAGCCTGTTGAAACTAGCAATAGCTGATGTCACTCGTTGCCGGACAAGGAAGCATGAGTGACTGATGGCGAGCTGTCTTGCAGGTGAAGCACGTGGACTTGGAGCAGGACGCCTGTGTCTGCGAAGCATGACTGGAGCTGCTAGAAGAATCGCGCATGCCACATAGGCCCAGTCCGCATGTCGGCCTGGAACAGGCGCACCAGCACATCCTGTACTTGGAGATGAAGGTAAAGGCAGGGGCAGAGCTGGAAAAGAAGAACGAGGACCTTAGAAGCCTTAGAAGCTTTGCCTGAGCGTAGAGTGAAGATCGGCCTAATGCAGCCGAAGGTGATTTTGCAAGAGTCTTGTTTTAGCGACCCAGGTAACTCGTGCTCTACATGCGTTTTGTGTTGAGATTTTCTGAATGTGCTGTGCCGCTTGAACATGGGAAAGCATCCCTGCACGTGCTCGATGTAGGGCCTTGAACGCAGCGTGTCTTAATCGGAATGCTCGAGCACGAGGACCTGTAAATCTATGAACTCCTCAACTGGCAGGAGCTGGAAGGAAAGCTCAGAGACGTTCAGTTGCTGGCAGACCAGCGGAACCAGCAGCCGAGCCTTAATCTCGACCTTAGACCGCCGGCAAGTCCGCTCAGTCTCAAGTGCATTCGCTACTGCTGCTTTTCTGACTGAGTGTTTGTAGGTAGATGCGCAGACTTTGACGGGCCGAGGAAGCCTGCGGCTTGCGAGGTGATGTGAGTGCGGAGCTGTGGGCCACGTTGGTGGTTGTAAAGTCACTTTGCCATGTACTCCTCAGCGACGAACCAGTAGAGGATTTTGCGCTGAAACTTTTTATGACCACCGTTGTGCCCAGCAGCAAAATAGTACGCCTAGTTTTACTGACGCTGTTGACGGGACTTCCCAGACGGGACACACTCGCGGTCACTACGAATCATCTTTGGCGGTTTGATTGCCCAGGGCTTAACACAGGCTTTGGGCATTGCCAGTCGCGGCACTTTAGTAATTTAGGCCTCGACTGCCGCAGTGAACCCTCACTCGACGAGGCATGCTCGCCGATGGTACCTTCCAGTTGTGACTGCAAATACATGGCAAGATAAACGGACTCCTGGAACTATGCTAGTTGTGCCTTCACATAGGAAATCCTGTGCAGAGAGTCACAACATGATCGGAAAGGGCGCTTGTAGAAGCACTTCGGCGAAATAAGTTGAAGCAATTGTGAGTGGTTTTGAAAGCTGTTTGGATCGCCGTCTTCTGCAGTAGGTCCTGCTTGCAGAAACAGTTGGATTTTCCTGTGCGATTTCAGTTGCAAGGTCTGCATCAGATGCTCTTCGTCCAGACCTTGGTGGGCCGCAACGGGCGCATGATGAGCAAATCGGAGATACACAGCAAGCTAGCTTGCATGGTGCCATCTCAATCTGGATGCAACCCCGGTTTCTGATCGTTGCGGGTGGAGCTAGGACCTCTAGGATCCCGCGATTCCAACACCTTGGCGACAGGGCAAAGTTTCGCTTGGCCCTTCCTGCAGCTCCTCACCCGAAGGACCTGCACTGCTACAGCTCCAACATGTGGCTATTTCCGTGAACCCGAGACACCAAACTGGAAAAAGTTCGATAGAGGACGCCCATGCTGATCGGAGAACAGATCATCGGCAGCAGCCTCGCCTCACCTCGAAGAACCTTTGGGATTGGGTCGTGGTGGTCGATCGAAGAAGATGTCGGTTGCGGAGTTGTAACCGCGACTTTTGAGAATGCGGCTTGCTGTGTTGGAAGGCTCTTCAGGCAGCGAAGGTCATCACTTCCTTGCCGTGGGATTTAGCAGTTCTACCTCAAGCCTGTATATGCATTCTTGCGACTCTCGCAAGGCCAGCCGGCCGAAAGATGCTTCCGACATGCGTCGATGCCTTTATACTGCAATGCATCGGGGCGTCTTGCATCAGATGCCAGACGGGCACATGTCGTAGATCCTTCTTGGCGGTGGTGTAGTCTTCGCCGGACTTGGTCGAACATCTGAAGGTATTGGGGCTACAAGGGCGTGACGCTGTTTGGTGGATGCCCGAGAGGTCCTGTTAGAGTTCAGCAAACGTCCTTTTCACGTCCGAGATGTGCAACGGGTGCGCAAGCGCAGCCTGTCTGTCGCAGAAGTATACTTCGACACTAAGGAAGGGACAAAGGTGGCTTGAGCCAAGTTCCTAGTGTGCCCAGCACAAGCGCGCAGCGGAACCTCACTGAAGCTCCCTGGTCGGAGCACTGCAAGGCACATCATCCTCTCGACCTGCAGTGGATCGTGTGCGTTTGCCTCAGCTCCCTCGCAAGTGGATAGTGGCCCCAAAGCGCAGCTCTGGAAGCCTTTCCAGATCTGCGAGTTTGAGATTTGAAATCGGAGTGGCATCCACAGATACGAGAGCGAGTCGCACCTCTGTAATTGGAGACGTCGACGGCACAGCCAGCCTGCAAGATCCAGCAAGTCGTGAGTGCCGGTGTTTCGGCAAGGGCTGCTGGCTTCTCTACGATGGGCGTGTCGATCTCATGGAGCCCGACTTCCAGGCTTGGAGGGCCAAGGGTCAAGCCTACGCCCCACTGTGGGATAAACTTGTATCCGAGTTTTTTCCATTGCTCTGAAATCAGCTCAGTTCTGCATGGCGTCAACATTCATCGGCAGCTCCGCCATGTGCCAGGACGAGTCAAGATCACGCAGCTTGGTCCAAAAGGAAGTGGTTATGGAGTTGTTTGTCAGCACTGGCTGTATATTAGAGCCTTGGTTCTGCAAAGTTGGCAGCCAAGTCCGTGCAGGGACTAGGAAGGTCTGCTCCAGCATTTCTTCCTGCACGTACGATGGGACAAGAGAAGTCATGCAGAACGTGGCTTTTGCCATTCGGCTCGGGCAGAGGCAAGAAACTGGCGCATGCTGCTCATCGAGCGACGGCCGCCTGCACGGGCCCTCAGAGAGGCTAAGTAATATCTTTATATATCAAAATACATATCGCATACAGTCAGTATATACATATACATATATATATATACACACACAGTGTTATTGTCATTTAGTCTTCTTTCCCCGCCTTTAGGGTGAACCCAATTTCCGGAAGCCTCTCTCGCTTGCTCTGTCAAGAACTCCACGTGCTGCTCCGACTGTCAGAGTTGGATGAACTTAGCCGCCAGAACGAAGACGGGACCCCTGATCAGTGCACAAGATTGCAATTATCAATGGAACCCAGCTGTCGCACAAAGATGGACGAGGGCTTATGACTTGAAAGTGGTGGACGCAATGCTGGCACAGCTTCGTAAAATAATGTGGCTTATGTCTCATTGGAAGCCAGTTGTGGCCCAAGCCGCCAATCAAGACGTGCAATGTGCTCTGGCAGATGTGCACGAATCAAAAGACACCAGATTCAATGAGTCTAGCATTGTTGCACATCCTTCCGAGAAAAAGGAAGTTCTGTACTCCTTGGAAGATGGTTTCCATTTGTTATTGGTGGAAGTCTTGTGGATGGTTGCTCCGCTTGCCAGGGTAGAATACTGCGATCAAGCCAAAGTTGGCGAAGCGAAAAGGCCGAAACCTGCATAGTTGCTCCATGAGGTTTGACGAAGGCACCCAACACAGGCCTGTACAAATCATCCACCGAAGCAAAAGCGCACAACTGTTTCGTGCGTGGGACAGCGCAGGATCTGGTGCCAAGGCCTGTGCAACAAGATGGGAGAAGAAAAAGCGTGAATGATGCGCAGCCATCAAGTAGCACACCCAGGATACAAAGTCCAGTCCATTTGCGGAATGCCTACCAAGCATGCCGAATGGATTTGAAGCCACAATTCTCGATAATGTCGAAACATGAACGAACGGAACTCATGAATCACAGAGGTCTCCCCAACCATGGAACGAAGCGACTTTGAATGAGATGAACCAAGGTGGCCGTGAACAGAAAGTGGGCCAAGAAGTTCGCGTGCTTGATCGTGTTTGCACTTGCATCACCTAAGGCACGACGTGCGCTTGTTAACAGCAATCAAGTCATCAGTTTGCTCTGGCCTGAGTCTCACTCGTTGGCAGGTGCACGAAGAACCTGTGTTTCGCGAGGAACTTCCATTACAGGTTTTATTATTCATACTTTCAGTGTAATTCCCAGAAGACTAGCATCATGATGATTACTATTATCAGAGCTGTTGTGTGGGGCTCGAAATTTAGTAGCAGACGAAGTCAAGGCTTCGCTCGGGCCTTCTTCGCCGCCGCCGGGATCTCAACCTTCAATGATTCAATGACATGAAGGCACCTATCTTGGCTCACAAATCTCAGGCGCAACAGCTTTTTGGGCAGACTTCGCACATGAGGCTTGGATGGATTTTGCGTGTTGAATGCATCGAAAGGAAGCCAGCCCCCTGCGCTTGTTGTCTCACACTGCACCTGCAGGATCTGAAGTCAGCCTCCAAGTCTTTCTCCAAATGTGATGTGCGCACGTTCAATGACTGATGGATAGGTTCATGCCGAGGTCTGATGTACGAGGCCAATGGCAGCTGGCGTCTTCTGCGAACATCCTTATAGGCAGCAAGAGCTTTGCTTTCCATGCTGTCGAGTCTTGTTGGAGCCAAGATGAGACAGGCATAGCGAGGTGCGGCATCATTTTGCCGGAATTAACTTTGTCGCTACACACTCGAATCCTCGAAGATCCTGCTCCAGTTGGCAGGCGCCCACGGAGCTGGCCTCGCTTGGGGTGCTTTCATGCCGGTCTAAGCCACAGTCGCAGATGCGATTCTTCTTTGCCTTCTCAGAGCATTCGTGCAGCTTGCTGGCAGGGCCACTACTTAGAAGATCCGGCATGGTGGAGTTGTTTTTCGTTTGGCCTGTGGTTGGCTCGACCTTGTGACAGGCAGTAGTTTCACCTAGCTAGTAGGATCCAGCAGAGGCGCGACGGCGTTTGCTAAGCAGCCTACGCAGTTCACGTCTAGGGCCGTTTTGTTCCCGAGTAGAACCCAGATCTTGCAACTTGTGTTTGCAGACGCGTTTCAAACAGCAGGAAAAGTTGCTCGACAATCACAAAGAAGTCTCGACAGCCCTTTGAGAAGCCGCCATGGATGATTCAGACGATGGCGAGGTTGATCCCAGCACGCCTCCACCTCCGCCCCCTCCTCCACCTGAGGAGCGTGAGCGCCGCCCATCCAACGGCAAGGGAACAAAGAGCCGCGAAGTTGCACCGGGTCCGGTAATCTTGCTGCCCATCGCAGCCATAGCAATGACAACAGCTACCAAAAGAAAATGATTTCTGAGCAAGGTGAACGCCTTGAGAGGCAAGCCGCAGAGAAGCCATCCGCTGAGTCAACACGGCTCTGGTTCCTCCTCCAGGCGGCTTCTAATCGATGATGCAATTTTGGCGTAATTTTGTCAAAGGGGCCTGGACGCGGGGTGTTGCCAGTAGGAGTGCTTGTACTCAGCTGAAGACAATTTGTGGAACGCACAGAAACCCGAATGCAGCAGGAGAAGAAGAGCAAAGCAGTGGCTGATTGGCTCAGTCACGCAGATGGACAGAAAGAAGCCCGGGGCCAAGAGCTTTGGACCCAGGCCCTAGACATGAAAGGGCGGGCAGTTTTTCCCCACATCGACGGCTCAGGTGAACATAAAGGATAGAGCCTTTGGTTGGACCCCTGTGCACTTTGCAGCGCATCTTGGTTCCAGTCACTTGGTGAAGCTGCTGGTGGACGGAAAAGCACATCTCGACACCTCGTGCAGCGAAGGCCTGGGGCTTTCTTATTCTCCACAGACTTGAAAGTAACACTGTCGTCCTTTTTCAAAAAAGACTTCGGACTGGCCCGGCTTGATCGCCGCAGCACAGCTTAGGCAACACGCCACTTATGTGTGCTGCTCGACAGAATAATACCAGCGCCGCGAATTACTTGATTGCCAAAAAGGCACATCTGAATTCTGCTGCTTGGCAGCAGATGGCAGGGTCAGTGTTTGCTGGGGCCCGTGCACACAAGCTCTCCCGACGTGCAGTTGAGTTTGGTGCAGGTAAATAACAATGGCTGGACAGCACTGATCTGGTGTGCCATAAATGGTTGTGAAGATGTCGCGACGGCATTGCTGACATCCAGTGCAAACTATCTCAAATCCGAGCCCTGTCACTTCTCAGTAGGGCATTTGGCATGTCTGCGCCAAGCTTGCAGTGTTTTAGTTGCTATGGGAAAATCTAGCATCATGGGAGTCGGAAGGCTTTGAGGCTTCACAGTCGCCAGGGGAAGGCTGCTCTCGTGGGGGGGAGGGGGCAACTCAAAGCCAAGTCAACCAAGGATAACGAGGGGCGAACTGCTTGCATGTGGGCAGCCCGCCACGGGCACCTATCCATGGTGGAGACTCTTCTGGCCAATGGTCTGAACCTGCTGCAAGCAGACGAAGCTGGCCTGACGGTGTACGACCACGCGCAGGAGCAGCTGGAAATGCGAAGCATGATTGCAGCCGTTCAGGAGGTGAACGAGGAGCTCCAAGCTGCGGCCAGGAATAATGACTATGATGGTGTGAAGCGAGCGATAGAAGAAGGTGCAAATCTCAACGTAGAGGATGAGGACGGTTGGACCCCTTTGATGTGGGCGGCGCTGCATCAATCCCTGGATATGGTTCAACTGGTCATCCGGCATGGAGCCAATCCAAATCTCATTGATGAGCGAGGGGAGGTTCTTCAAATGCTCAGCACCGACCACTTAGCAGTGGGCGACTCTGTCGTGGAAATAGTTGGGAGCAACGAGCGGTTGCTCGAGCACGCAAAGGCCGGAAGACCTGCCAAGCTGCTAAGGCTGGTGCTAGATTTGTAAACTTCACACAGCTCGGCAAAGCTACAGTAGGTTGCTGAAGCCGAGTGCAGTCGTACTTCTCGCCATCCAAGTGGTTTGAAGTTGAAGGGCTTCGGTACTGATCAAGCCGAGAGTAGAGACGGAGAGGCCACAGTTGTCACGATTTCGTCCGGCAAGGCCGGGCGCTGGCAAGAGATCGACGCCGAGCTTGCCATCGGAGCTTGGGCCGCCTGTCTTGCACAACTTGTAACAAGAATCGGAGCAACCGGCCGGGTGATCCAGTGCTCTAGCATGCCTGTTTTGCTGAATGCTGCTGCAGTCATGGGACAAGGAGCTAGGACCTAAACGAAAGACTTTTTGGCCCAATTCCTGACCAACCGAGGGAGCCCGAACACTTTCAGTTTTACAGTTCTGTCTCCGTGTTCGACACACTGTCTCTGGATTCGGCCAAGGGGCTCTAAGAGTTGAGGTTTCGAAGAGGGATAGAAGATGTGACCGCATGCCAGCCTCGATAGAAAAGCCGGTTTGACTGCAGGTTAATGTCCGCGAAGAGGCACGGCGTACTGCACTCCTGTGGGCCGCGCGGCATGGTGCCTGCGAGGCGGTAACGACGCTTACTGGAGATTTGAAGTCTGAAGGCACACAGACAAAGGCCACGAGATTTACAACAATGCAGCAATGAGATTTCGGCATTCTGAAGACAGCGACGTGCCTTACGCACTTCATCCGAGTAGGTGACCAAGCGCGGTCGTGCGGTGATGTGATTGGTTCTTTAGCCTAGGGCCGAAGCACGGGGCCTTATGTGATGTAACTCCTAAGCCACAACGACAGAGCATGTCATTGTTCGTGTCCTTGTGGCAACTGGCTGCAACACAAGATGATCACTGCAATCACGAAAAACCGATGGGTGGTGACGTCCTTTGGCCACTTTGCTTTTGCCCACTCTTCCATTTTCAGGAATCTGGTCAACAAGAATGCCGATTTGGATGCCCGTGACGAGTGTCCTGGCATGGACTAGGTATGTCTAGGGATGATCACAACACCTGTTTTTGATTTTGTCAGTTTCGCCATGTCAGTCTAGAAAAGGACTACTGTCACGTCTGCTGGTCCCTCTCAGTTTTTATTTGGCCTCCAAGTGGGTTCCGTGTTTCATGAGGAGTGGGTGGCTTCCTGTGCATTGGGCAGCCCAGTCTGGAAACGTACAGACCCTGTGCAACTTGCACTACCTCGGCAGTGACTTCACCTCACGCACATATGTGGGTGAGACTGCACTGCACATCGCGGCGCAATATAACGACGGAGCGATGATTCAGGCGCTTCTTGCGTCCAATGCAGATATCGAGGAGTTGGATGTGGACATGAGAACAGCACTGCACGTGGCTGCCGCAAATGGGCAGACAATCGCTTTGCAGACACTTTTGTTTTACAAGGCAGATCCTGACAAGGTCGTAGAAGACGACTCTGGCGCAACAGCGTTCCTTCTGGCTGTGACTAACCATCGCGAAGCGGTTGTCCAAGCGATGCCTCTTTGAGGACGTTTCGGCAATCAGATGATTGTGACAATTCGTGTAGTAGGATCTTCTACCGACCAGTGCCCACCTCCTGTTGTGCTTTGACGTTGTTCGACTGGTTCGAATGATAGTTGCCAGACAGTGAGTTTTTGATGCCTTTCAATCTCTTCTGGAGACTTTTGGTCTCTCATTCCCAGGCTGGCAGACATTCCAGCTCCCCCGAAGCTGCCGCATTTTCACGTGACCAGCCCCTTAGCAGCACGGAGGAGCCTGGCAGTTGGCTTATTGACCTGTCGCGTGACTTATTCGGGCAGGCCCTGCTTCGCCGGAAAAGGCCAAGAAGACAAAGAACCTTCAGCCAGAACGCGATGCAACAAAGGGTGCTGCCTCAGCGAGAGGAGGCCAGGGTGCACGTGGCAATGTCAAGTCCTCCTCATCGGCAAAGGCGGCAGCTTGTCTGAACTCTCATGGGTTCCGCTGGAGTAGGTAGGTTTCTGGACGACCGCACCAGCCGCACAGTCCTCGGGTCCTGCTGAGGTGGCTACCCCAACCCCGAAGAACAAGGTCGGGAGCCGGAAGAAACTGGTCAAGGACCGGTGAAGGATTTCGGCACGCCAACCAAGTAAGCGGACTTGCACACCGGTCAGCCAAACCATGACCCTGTGCTTGGATGTGCTTGGTGTCAGCAGTCAAGTGGACTGCTTGCGAGGACTTGCGGGAGAAGCGCGGCGAGCATCCCTGCGCTTTGTTGGAGACGGCGACTGAGATTCGCTCTAAACTGGTTAAGTGTCTCGGCTTGTGCTTACTGTGTGCGATGTCATCTGTGAAAGCCACATGATTTTCCAACTCTGATCCTGATTGGCATCTAAGGAACAACTTTCCTAGCATTGCGAGGAAGGTCCTCAAGCAAACGGACTGCGAAGAAAGAAGTGCTCTGGCACTTGCAGTTCTCAACCGCAGCTCCAACATCATCCAAATTCTCATTGGTGCCAAGGCAGACCTCGAAACAGTCGATGCTCAAAACAACGGTATTTTGCACTATGCTGCTATGAACAGGGATCGCGAAGTGGTGGCCCTACTCATGGAGCTGAATGCCCGCATCGACCGAGAAAACAATGATGGTATGAAACCTTCAGATCTGTGTGAAGATGCAGATATCCTGCACATGATCGCCCGGAAGTTGGTAAGCAAGAAGCTTGCAAGCCTGCCTCCCGCACCGCCGGCAACCCATCCGGCATTGGACGGTGGAAATCTGCTGCAGGAGTCTGCTCGAAAGCATCGGATCCGTTTCGAGGGATTGCAGGTCTCCCTTTCTCAGGAGAACATAACTGAGCAGTTGAAGCTCTTTATCAAACAGCGGGGTGCACCAAAGGCCAGCCGAATTGAAGTTGCACTTGACCCGATTACGGCACGTCCTAAAGGTCATGCATACGCAGACTTCAGCGACATGTCGTCGGCCGATCTAGTCTTGCAGGGAGATGGTAAGCCCATTAATGGGCAACCGATTCGAGTTTTCTTTGAGATCCCGCTCCATCTGAGCCATCGCACTGATCGCTGAGCGTCCAAAAAGCAGCATGTCCACATCAAGAGCTTTGGAGATGTCTGGCAGACGGATCGTCAGTTCCAGCCCCCGGCTTCAAGCCAAAAGGTTGGAAGTGTCATCATTGTTGGAGCCCCGGAGAGATGCCAACAAAGCAGCTGAACAGTGAATTGTAACATCTGCTTAGGAGCTGATGCCTCACATGCAGATCCTGCACCAGCAGCTTTGCCGTGTTCAACCGGGTGCTCTCCTCGGCATTGGCCAGCGTCAGGAGTGGAGCGTTGCAGCTCAGCTCCACTCACTTGTCTAAATGTGAGCTATCCTATTTCCTGGAAATCTTGACATGCTCCGGGTTTCAAACTCTTCAAGTCTTCTGCACTTCACATCTCGAGCTTGAACAGCGCATGGCAACAAGCAAGCCATGAGGTGAAACGATGGCGTGGGATGCAACTCCAATGTATGCGCACGGGGCCGAGCTGCATGCTTGCACCGAGCTGAATGGATGCGAAGGGCTACCTGGAAACAGGAATACGCAGTGTTGAAGCTCACTGTTGCATCGTGCTCGCCCTGAAGATCTCTGTCAGGTATGGGGGCCTGTCAACATTATTCGGGTACGCAGCCTACACTTGAGTACTTACTGGTACAAAAAGCTTGTTGCTCGTGATGCCCACAACTGAGCCTTTGCACACTGATAAGGTTGCACCATGCTTGCCTCATAGGCATGGCACTTAAGTTTCGGCCGTGTCAGCTGAACTGGTATTGCCTCACTGCCGCGGCTGTTGTTGCTTTGGCCCATCCCGACTCAACCCACGTATGCCACGTCTCCCGTATGTCTGTCAAGCCGTGCCGCCATCGCAAGCAGAGGGCAGCGCTTCGCAAAAGATTTTGGCCCACTCGAGTCGACGAGCAGGTGGCGCTGGCTTCACTTGACGAAAGTCGATAGTCGGCTTCTTTAGAGACGTACTCCAGCTCCAGAATTTCCAGAAGTCTTTATCGCCCTTCAGCTCCAGCCATCCCTTGTGTCAGTCGCTTCCGTGGCATCACAGAGTCCTCGCCAGAATCAAGCCTTCATTCCTCTACCGGACGCCGCCGTGGTAATGATGGGTAGAGTAGGGCTTTCATGAGGAAGTAAGGGGAGGGGTTGGAAACCCTTTACCCCCCGAAGGTTCCTTATGCGCATGAACCTGCCGGCCTTCTCAGGGCAACTTCTGATTAGTGTCAGGCTTGTGAAACGTGCAGAGTCACGGGGTCCATGTTGGAGCAGGACATAGACTTCAAGCCTTGGGGGTGTTGACTGCGGTCTGGAGCCGCACCCCTCATTCCGGAAATTTTGAAACATGGTGCGTGAGACTCCGAATTTGTATGTGTCTTACAAACTGCAAGTGCCAAAAAAAGAGCTGCTGCAGGTCCGCAAGACATGCCCAGACATGTACTCGAAGTATTTTGAAGTCTCTATTCGCACGACATTTCACTTTCAGGACTGCCAACTTCTCCAGAAGCTGCCAGGCGGCTTCCTTGAGAGCTGATGTCCTGAACAGCCCTGGGCCCAAAGGGGAAAATCAAATTTGGGGTGGGTGGTATGATCTCCTGTTCTTTGCAAGCTGCCCTAGCCCACTGTTGTCTCGGACATGTTGTGAAGCCTTGCCTGCCTTCTGCGAGTGACAAAGGTAGCAAAAAGCCCTAAACCCTAATCACTTCCCTTTCCTGGGGCTTCCTGCCTCTCCCTACAGTAGTCTTTATGTTAAGATGATCGCATGGGTTTGTTTGATTCGTATGTCCTCGACGCCACGCTGACGTGATTGTGGAAGCGCCTCGTTGTTTGAGGTTTCGGAACTAGGTAGCCGGCAGAAGGGACTTTGGATGACAGATGATGTATACGACCCGTTAGCTTTTTTTTGCACGGGGTAGGTTGGTTCTCTCTCTCTCTCTCTCTCCCTCAGCCATTCTCAAGTCTTGCAGTTTCACCGGCAACAGACTCGTCATCACATGCCTCGCCAGGATTGTCCCGAAACACAAGCCTTCTCTGATGTGCAGAGCCTTGCGTTGATTCTCGAAAGACTGAGACTGAGAGAGGGCCCGGAAGGGTGCGGTCATCGAGTGCAGGTCCTCCTTGGGCTCGGAGCTGGG
>CAJNJA010046364.1:20098-26529 GCA_905231915.1 Symbiodinium necroappetens | reverse complement strand
AGGGGTTTGGGGTTTAGGGGTTCAGTCAGGGTTTAGGGGTTTAGGTTTTAGGGCGTATCATGTCACAGCCCTTGTTCTTTGTCTCTCCGTCTGTGTATGTAAAATGAAGATACAGGGTCATGATAAATTCTGAACATACCAAGCATCTGATAAGGAAGGCTTTACACAGAGAGCAACACGGGCATATCAAACAAAGTAACGACCCCAACACAACCAAGGGTCAGTGTGGGGCCCAGTTGCCACTGCTTCAGTTCCAGCCACGTTTGCATATGCTGCTCTGCTGTTACCATGCAATGGTGGCAGCCGGCGTCGCTGTCGCAATGCAGCAGCAGTAGGAGTAGGAGGAGAAGTAGCAGCAGCAGCAGCTGATGCTGCCGCTGCTCGTAGTCGCGTTCGGCTTCGGTTCCCAACGCTAAATGCAAAATTCCTCAACCCTAAACCCTGAACCCTAACCCTTAAACCCTTGGAATTAGAGCCATCCTGTCCTGTTGCTGCTGCCCGGTGTCCTCTAAGTACCTCGGCTCGTCTGGTCAATCTCAGAGAACTATAGGGTTTAGGGTTTAGGGTATACAGCGCTCTACATCATTCTAACTTGGAGAATACCTGACTATTGTACTACCATTCAGGTTCCAAAGGAAAGAGTCAACTGATTTAGGGCCTAGGATTCCTCTTTCCTTCTGAAACAGTAACTATGCAACATACAAAACCCGGAAGCCCCGAACAGCCTACGTCAGGCCGGGCGGCGCTCGGGTGTCTGCCATGGCACGTGCGAGTTCTCGACGCACCGAGGCCTCCGAGAAGCTGCAGGGCTCAAGGTCTTCACCGATCTAGGTTTTAGGGTTTAGGGTATTTGGGGTTTAGGGTTTATTTAGGGTTCAGGGTTTAGGTTTATGTTTTGTTTAGGTTAAAAAGACTTACTATTGTTGGTTTAAACCACACATCCTGGTATTTATTGTTGAGGTTTAGGGAGAGTTTAGGGCGGAGACTTAACGACTAAGCCTTGTAAGAGTTGTCTTCCCAATGACCCCGGCGTTGTGGCCTCGGCACGTCGGGCATCGGCCACGACGCGCTTGAGCTGGGCCTGGCGATGAACTCGGAACTTCGGCGCTCAGGACGAGCTCGGTGTTTTTTTGAAACGAGCCTTGTCATCGGGGTTCTACTTAATATTCAGGCGTTTAGTGCTGCATGGCTGTATATAGGACTTCACGGATTCTCTTAGCTTAGGAGTCTGAAAGGCCGTTTAATGCGGCTTGTGCGCCAGCGATCTAGGGAGTTGCTGTGGGGTATCCCGCGGCTCTGGTGGGGTGATGTTGAGGTCTGAGCTTTGGCGCGTAACTCGCATAAGCCACCCCCTACAGCCTTCACATCCCCAAAGCCTACACCTCCAAATGCCCCGAAACCCGAGAAGAGTGCCTATACCCTAAACCCTAAAACCCTAAACCCTGAATTCTAAACCCTAAACCCTATTTACCCTAAAACCTATGGATCAACCTTAAGATTCATAGGCCCTGAGAAACTCAACACCCTAAACCCTGAACGAGCAAACCATAAAGTCAAGATTTCCTGCAGCCCGCCTCCACATTTCGGGCAGCGGCCTCGGGCACAAAAATCGACGCCCTAAAAACCCTAAACCCTACACCCTAAAATCGAAACCCTAAACCCGTAACCCTAAATCCTTAACCCTAAACCCTAAAATCCTTAACCCTAAACCCTAGCCCCGAAACGATGAGACGGTTTGGTCTGCCTCAAACCCAAAGCCGTTTCGAGGTGGCTTAGGGCGTTTCGATGCTTTCGGCTTCGGGGCCCTAACATCTAAACCCTAAACCCTAATACAATACCTAAACCCTACACCCTAATAGAATCCCTAAACCCTACACCCTGATAGAATCCCTAAACCCTACACCCTAACAGAATCCCTAAACCCTACACCCCAACAGCATCCCTAAACTCTACACCCTAACAGAATCCCTAAACCCTACACCCTAACAGAATCCCTAAACCCTACACCCTAACAGAATCCCTAAGCCCTACACCCTACCAGAATCCCTAAACCCTAGACCCTTATATAAACTCTAAACCCCATAATTAAACCCTAAACCCCTAACCCCCAATATAATTTCATACCTAAACCCTACATCCTAATAGAATCCCTAAGCCCTACACCCTAAACCCTAAACTAAACCCTAAGCCCCAAATCCTAAACCCTAAACTAAACCCTAAGCCCTAAACCCTACACCCTAATAGAATCCCTAAACCCTACACCCTAACAGAATCCCTATAAATAAACCCTAGCCCTACACCCCAATAGAATCCCTAAGCCCGTTTCGAGGTTGAGGCATCTTGGGGCTCATCGACTCGAAAGGCGCAAGGTTTGGGCTTGGGGGTCCTCTAGGGTTCCTTAAAGGGAAACTCTAAGGGCTCTTAGGGGTTTAGGGTTCCTTTAAAGGGATCTATAAGGGTTCTATAAGGTTTAGGGGTTTAGGGTTTAGGGGTTTAGGGTTCGGCGGTTTAGGGTTTAAATCTTAGGAATTAGGGTTTAGGTTCAGGGTTTAGGGCTTTGGGGCTTTGGGGGTTTAGGGGTTTAGGGGTTTAGGTGTTTAGGGGTTTAGGGTTTAGGGTAGGCTTGGGGGTTCCGGGCCCCTGAACTCCAACGCCATGGGAGCCTCGTAATATAGGGGCCTGAAATCCTTACCAATACCATTCCAGGATTCCTTATTATAGTTCTAGCACAATATAGAACCTAAAACCCTATTCTAATTGTGAAGGCCCTATATTAGACTCCGCAGTATCGAACCCTGGAAGGGTTTAGGGCTTTTATTTTCTTGGCGCTTTCAAGGGTGTCAGGGCTTAGGTTTTGGGGTTTTGGAATAGGGGTATTAGGCATCTATAGGCTTTTAAGATTTGGGTCTTTTGGATTTTCATGTTTTCGAGATGGCTCTACCAGTTAGGGCTTCGCGTCGTTGCTAAGGTTTCGCACTACTTCCCGCACCTCTCGAATTGAAGTTCTGGCAAACAGCCACAAGACTAGTGACTCGTGGAAATGGCGAAAGACGGCAAGTCGTTAAGGCAAGGCGCTACATTCTCGTATCTACATGCTCATGCTCATATACCGGTGGTCTGAGGAACATAGCAATATGGACCAAAAACTGGTTCATCCTGACGTGAAAACCGGACTTCATATCCAACAGCGGCCGATTTCAAAAACAATAACAGGAAACTCGGACTCTGCCCTACGCAGGGCTCTCCACAGTAAAGGGTGTAACATGACGTAACCGTATGCAACCATGCGGCAAGCCCGTGTACCCAAACAAGATCCCTTTCAATCTTAAACCTGAGCCACGCCTAGGCCCTAGATTGCCGTAGTGCAGTTATCAGTTATCATCATCATAAGTAATCATTGTCATCATCATCGTCGTCATCATCCATCATCATCAGCATCATCATCATCATCATCAGCATCATCATCGTCATGCTCATCGTCATCCTGAGCACGAGAGTTCAGGTTTTAGTGCTCTGCTTTCCTGTGAGAATTGTTTTGTAAACGGCAAGCAGCTTGCGCATCCAGGTCGGCAGTGAGCTCCGGCTCCCTGCGATCCTCTTCAAAGCTGTCAAGGTGATGGCTGGATAGATTGGGGCCCTTTTACATGTCCTCGGTATTCGGGTCTCCCAATTTTCCGTAAAAATTGCATGGCGATAGTTCACAGGTTTAGCAAGCCTTGAGTTTCCGTCTCCAGGCTGGATTTTGGGGACTATATGCCCTAAACCTAAACGTAGACGCGGCTAAATCGTAGGACAGCAATGTCCCCAAACCTTAGCTCAAAGACCCCATGGCTTGGGGCTTATAGCAGAGGCAAGCCCCGGGATGCCAGCCATGTAGATGAGGGACAAGTAAGCCAAATAGGGTTTAAGGCTTTTAATTTTTAGGGTTTAGGGGTTAGGGTTTAGGGCAAACCTCAAGCCATAAACCCCGAGGCGGTAAGCAATGAATCCCTGGCCCTCTGATAGACTAGATGTAGCCATTTCGAAGCCCGGTCTAAACCCTGAAGCCCTACACCTCTGCATCATGCAGCGCACAATCGCCTAACACCCAAATTCCAAATCCTTCCGGACCGCCCCCCGAAGCCCGGGCCCTCAACAAACAAGGAAGCCTGAACCCCACAGGCGAAAACAATCTAAAAGCCATGAAGCCCAAGCCGAAACACACATTCAACGCCAAGCTAAGACCACCCCACATCCTACAAACCCTTTTTGCCGGAGAACAGAAGACAACCTCAAAACGACAATACATCCCGAAGCCCATTCTAGATACTACGGCCCCATTGTACTTTCATCCTCAGGCAGGACCCGCCCAAAACCCCTAAACCCTCAACCGTGAGCCCTAAGCCCTGCCTCTACGTCCTCCTCGAGGCAGGTGGCGAGCACAGAAAAGTCGGGAGGTCCTCACTGTGGTTTTTGGGTTCCGGGTTTAGAATCTGCCGAGTTTATATAGCGTAGAACTGCGTATATGAGCCCAAAAAGGTTTAAGGTTACCTACTCAGCTACTGAGCGTGTAGGGTTGAGGGTCTTGGTTTCCCAGTAGCCCCTTAGAAATAAGGGTGCCCTTTTTCCTACTGTTTGGTTTTAATAAGGGAACACAAAAAGAACAAGGGCAAAAGGGCCCTACTCGGAAATCTAGGGGTTTAGGGTTTCTCTAAGGCGAAGCTTTCTTGAAAGGACTCTTTCCCCTTCCAGCCAAGTGGTCTGACTGCCTGCGCCGCCTAAAGGGTGTTAGGGTTTAGGCTTGGGGTTGGACCCTACACTCTTATAAAGCCTATAACAAAATATAATAGCATGCAGTTAATACAATATGAGATAAGATAAGATAAGATAATATAATATATAATATATAACATCATCTAATCTAATTAATGTAATCGAATGTAAAGCCCTAAAGCTGGACTTGCACGGTCCCTGGTCTTCGCCCGCCTTCCAAGTCAGGATCCAGTCGCGTTGCCTGTGCCGTTTAGGGTTGAGGACATAGGGGTGACTAGGGTTTAGGGTTTCGGAACTAAGGTTTAGGGTTTAGGGACCAGGCTGTCTTGTGGACTCCATGTCATGCTTGACAGGTCTTGTACGGATATGAGATACATCTGACTGGGCTGACGCATTCAGACATGCATACGTGCATGCCGTGGCTACAGTAGCAGTACCACTGTGTCAACATTGGTGTTGTCAGGACCGCGAATGTTCTGGCTAGCAAACAAACCAACATGATGATGGTGCGATGAATATGCGTAGCTCGTTTCATGCAACATGTCTCCTACTTCGACTGCAAGTGATAACAACACTACTGTTGCTGTTCTTGCTGGTACCAGCAGCTATTGCTATGACTAGGTCGCCAGCGTTGCCCGTAATACTCTACTCAAGGGGGGTGAAGTGAACACCCGCAAGAAAGGTGGCGGTGGGTTTTGTCCGCTGCGATCACTGTTCCCGGAAGACGAAAGCTTAGTAGTTGAGTTCACAAGCCCAAAACCTGTAATATTCTAGTTTTATGCGGGATAAGAAGTGGATAAGATTATCCCCAAAAAGCGTAAAGCGTACTCATTCAGCTCGTGAGAAAGAACAAAAAAACCTTCACAGACCGATCCAGGCCTTGTTCAACCTCTGCACTGCATCTCCTCGGGGAAGGGTTTAGAGCCAATAGGGTTTGGAGAGTTTTGGGGTCCTATCGTAGAATCTATAGGGCTTCTTGTTGCCTCGGGAAAGGGTCTTGGGTCTATATAGCAGGGCTGATAGGCTTTTTTTTTGATGACTCCGGTGGCTTGCGCTTTGACTTGTCGCTGTTAAGCTGCCACGTAAGCCCTAAACCCTAAACGGCCCTAAACCACTTTGAGCATTATCTAGGATCCCCAGTAACTGGGGGACAAAGGCCTCCTTTTTGGCCATTGGGTAGTTCTATGGGGGTTCCGAAAATAGGGGACCCTAATATAGTACCCTAAATAGTAGGATCCTTACAATAAGGACCCCAAAATAAGGTACCCTAATTTTCGGAAAGTCCCATTTAAGGAACCAAGGACCCTAAAAGAACGGGAGCAAGGGCCCACTGGGAGGCCTCGTTGCGCATGTTTTCTTTTGTATACAAAGGCCATCAAGCAAGAGTAGGGATTTAGGGGTTGAGGGTTTAGGGTTTAGGATTGCAACATATTGCGGTTCAGGTGCAAGAGCAACGGTTCTCGTTCAGGGCAAAATATCCGTTCTCATTCGGGTTTGAGGGTACTGGGTCGGTTCTTTCCGTTAAGGTGCATGTGCTCAATAATAGCAGTACATACTCCGGACAACCTCATCAAGGCCAAAGTACACATGCGTCTACAGCTTAATTAGGTAGGGGCTTAACATTTTGAAACTCGACGGGGTACTGTTGCTTGATAATTCAAGCACTTTAGGGTTTAGGG
>CAJNJA010046364.1:2598-15098 GCA_905231915.1 Symbiodinium necroappetens | reverse complement strand
ACGTTGGGGGTTCCTACACCACCCATGTACGAGGGCACTCTAAGGAGTAGTAGCATGACTACCACCCTGCACCCAGAGTCACAAACCCCAAACCCCAAGCCCTAAAGCTTAAACCCCAAACCCGAAACAACAAACGAAAATCTGCAAAACAAACCGAAATTCCTCTATGCCCTATAAAACCTTAAAGAGACCCTAAATTCCCCTAGAGGCCCCGGTGTTACACTGGGCCTCCCGCTCACTCCCTGCCCTTCCACGTCCTTTGTCTCCCCAACACAGGCAGCCTCTCCTCCCCAAGGTCTTTTTGGTGTTAAGGGTTTCTGTCTTGTTTAAGGGTTCTTTCGTTTTTTCGTAAGGGCGTTGTTGATTTGTTTAAGGAAGTTTTTGGTTGTTTAAAGGTTTTTTGTTGCTTCAAAGCGTCTATTTCCCGACCAGCACAGCCGAAGATCCTAGAAGTTTAGGGTTTAGGGTGTACGTATAGTCCCCATTGCAGTTCCTTTTGTGGGTTACCTCGACGGATCCTGCAAACAAAACTGGTTAAACAAAAAAGCAAGCACAATGGAGACTATAGGCAGGGAGGGTTTAAGATTTCTTGTTTCGAGCTCTGGGGTGAAGTGGCAAGCAAGGGCTCCTTCTGGTCGCGGGGTTTTAGGGTTCGGGATTTTTCAGCAGGTTTCCGTTCACGTAGAAACAACCGAGGAAAGCTTGAAGGCTCAACCTGCGAGTCCTCGCAGCTTAGGCTCCTGATGGCTTCGGTAACTTCTAGGTACGAAACCCCTCGGCTACCACTCTAAGACTCTATCGGCTCTTCCGGCCAGCCCTAAAGGCCCAAAGGCTTTCAGGCTTCCCCAACTCAGATGTGAAATCTAGCCCCTTAGCGGCTCAACTTGAAGGACGGCCGTGCTTTAGAAGTAGTACTCGGCCTTCGCCTGCGTGGGATGGAGACGAAGGCTCCATTGAAAGACCTGAAGAGGCCGGTACGAAGGGGAAAACAAGAGCTACAACCAGCACCTCTACCACCGGCTCTACCATTTCTGAGAAGAAGAACAACGACTGCTTGACTGCCTGACTGTGACTAGAGCAAAAGCAACAGCGATGGCACTTGTAATATTACCAATGGTGGCACAGTTCGGTGATGTTTGGGTGACGCTTCACGTGTGCTGCTTTCGCTAGCGCTCTGCAAAATTTGCAGGCAAGCTCAAAAGTTGTTCAGTTCAACCATTGCTGTGTCGGCGCGATTCCGCTAAACAGGATCCCTTATCCTATAAGGAGTTGCAGCGCAAGTTTAGGGAGTCGAACAAGACCCTTATGTCGGTAATTAAACCTGTTCCGCACTCAGGTCAAACCACACTGATCCTGCGGATGTCGTCGACAGTTCTCAACACAGAAATGTTCCCCTAAGGGTTTGTGCAACCTACCGCAATCAAAAAATAGTCCAAGGCCGTCAAGAGCTTCCTAGAAAGATACTTTCGGGCCAGAGTATGTGCAATATGGGCACATGTACCCTAAACCCGAAACCCTAAAACCCGAACCCGAAACCCGAAACCCACTACCTTTAAGCCTTAAGCGTGAAACAAACTCCGGCTCCGACTTGCCTGAAGAAGCCAAAGTTGGGCTCGCCGTGGGCGTGGGACAGGGCATGCGATGTCGAAGAGCTATCGCTAGCTGCCTAGCTTGATGATTGTGGAGTTGTTACATGAAGCCGGTTGAGCGTCTCGTCTGAGGATATTTCAGAGCTCAGTGTTGATGACTCGGAGGCATCTCAACTTCTTAGAACTTTGATTGCCCGTTGCTGCCAGATCCTCGAAGCTGGGCTAGAATCAGTGGCATGCTGTTCATCATTCTCAAACCCTAAACCGCTTTGATGTTCTTGAACTTGGTGCATCCAGCTTGAGCCAAGCGAACGATCGCAAACGCCCATCATCAATGTCATCCGTACTGATGCTAATGACAAGTGCACGAGTAGAAGCTGCATAAACACCCTTAAAGCCCAAAACCCGAAACCCCCAAACCCAAAACCATCAAAACCCCCAAGACCCGAATCCGTGCTGATCCCTAGCGGCGCCTCAAAACTGAACCCACTGCTTCACGCTTTAACTCTGATAGGCTTGCATGAAGACTTTGTAGTGCGTACAGATAGACAGACGGATAGATTGATGGATGGTGATGAAGCATCAGGGCTTCGTATGATTTAGGCCAACATTTAAGCTCAACTCAAAGCTTCAGTGGGTCCCTACACCCTATACCCCTCAACCCTAAACCCTAAAACCCTATACCCCAAAACCCTAGTCCCGATAACCCTAAACCCCCTTTTTCCGCAGGACATCGGCCGCGAATTCACCGCATCCTCGGTAACCCAAAAGGCTCATGAGCTCCGAAGATCTAGGGTATCCATAGGGTTTAGGTTTAGGGCTTCTGGGGTGAATAGGGTTTAGGGTTTGGGGTGTAGGGCTTCTGGGGCTTATAGGGTTTAGGGTTTAGGGTGTAGGGCTTATGGGGTTTGTAGGGTTTAGGGTTTCAACCCTGATGATCGAACTCCCGTCTTTCGGGCGCTCAACCACCATGATCCCTGGTATAACACTCCCGAACAAAGGGGTTTAGGGTTTAGGCTTTTTTTTGTTTTTTGTCCCGGGCTCTTTTCCAACGGCACGAGGTAGCGTAGGCTTAGGGTTTAGGGGTCTACATCGAGCCCATGGGTTAAAGGTTTCAGGGGCCACATAAGACTAGCACCTCTATCAAAGTCCTCGCTATGTTGCCAAGGGACTCTGCTGCCCTTACGAAGTTCTACATGAAGCAAGCTCACGTTTAGGCTTGCGAGTTGCTCCTGTGACTTGGTACTTGACCAAAAGTTCGACTGGGCACTTGCTATTGGAGTCTCAGTTCCCAAAGAAGGAAGCAACAGCAACTACCATAGATCCACCAAAAAATGTTGTTTCCAGGTTCCTGAAGAAGAACACAGACGAGCAGAGGTAGGTAATTATTGAGGCCCCTATGTTACGCAAAGAGAGCCTCTTGGGAAATCGCTTCGATCCGGCCGCTATATGAACTTGGGAAGGAGGCCGACAAGCGACCGAGCCGAGGTTCAGCTCCGGAGGTGTAGAATGGAAAGTGTAGTGGGGTTTAGGGCTTAGGATTTAGGGTTTAGGATTTAGGGTTCAGGGTTTAGGGACGCGGGTTTAGTGTAGAAGCCAGCTCAATGCAAAACACAGAAAGGACACACAAATCACTCCACCGTGCGGCAGAACGCAGGACTACTTACCATCCTACAGCAACGGTGCTTCAGCTGAAACATGGTTCAAGGCCCCTGCCGCAGGGCACTTACTGCCTGCAGTTCGAACAAGCATACTCTGCATAAAATAACAGCTCTAGCTACACCATCTGTGACAAGTGCGCTACGTTGTGAGCAAACCCATGTGGAATGAAGCCGATCCCGAAGAAGATCAGCATTATCCACAAGATGGGGAGAGGGACCTTCCTCTCAAATGAGCCCGATTGTATGCTCATGGAATTCTTGGGGAATGCATCCTACTGCAAAGGCCGGCCATAGATTTAGGATCAAAAACTATTATCCTTTCTAGCAGCCAAGGGTCTAGAGTAGATTACAGGTACAAACTGCACGCTGGAACCGGCAAACTTCACAAACACAGGAAGGGGAATCCTCTGCTCGTTTTGTCAACCTCCCACCCCTCAGCAAGGCACAAGGCTCATGCATTGCCCAGTCGTATTCTCAGCAGCAGTTCTCGTGGCAGTGGTCGTCATCGTTGTCGCTGTCAGTAGCAGAGGTGCAGTGTAGTGGTGGTAGTCGTAGCAGTAGAAGGGGTTGTCGCAATAGTCGGTAGCAGTAACAGCCGTCGTCATAGTGACCGTTTTTGCAGTAAGCCAGTATGTTGAAGAGTCTGCTTCATGGACTAGCGGGAGACCGACGTGCGCAGGTCTCTATAGACTATAGACTTCAAAAAGGTTGCGGCCGTAATCCCGCCACCTACGGTGGCACGGGCACTGCCCCACAGAGAGTAGGTCGTACGTAGTAATACAGTAATAATAATAATAGTAGTAGTAGGAGTAATAGTAGGCGCGCAAAGGCTGAATGGGGGGGCGAGGGTCTGAGGTGAGAGTTGCCCAGATCCAAGGCGTCTGAGGGTTTCGTAGGGGGTTAGGCTTATTGGCTCAGAGAGTCTTAGCTCAGGGTTTAGTAGGGGTTTAGAGCGACCTTTCCAGAGTTTAGGCTTCGAAATTGCAGGGGGCCCAAGCGCGCAAGGCAGCTCCCCAATACTCGACTTACCAAGATGAGGGAACGGCCATAGCTTGCTCCAACCCATCTGATGAGATACTATCTGGCCTGGGCTTTGGGCCTAAGGCTCCACGTACCTATATAGTAGATTCATGGGCCTTTAAGTACCTATATAGGAACCCGTGTAAGGCCTAAGTATCTACTATAAGGGTACATGGAGCCTTTGGGGGGGTACATACCTGCATCCACGACAAGGGGGGTAAATGTTACTCAATCTTCCTTCCGACCCCTCTATGGGTAGTTCTCTAAAGTAGGGTCCCTTTGGGGGTCCTTTTTACAAGGGTGCCGTACTATATATGGGACCTAAACAGGGACCCTGATTTAGAAAACTACCCATATTTATTACTCGGGTTTCAATCAATGGCACAAGCATCAAGGCATGCTTGCGCGGGCATGCATGAGAAACCTTGCACCAGGTCGACGTAAACTATAGGGCGGAGTTGGTTTAACCAGAACTTCTCTGAGACTCTTTTGTTCTCAGCTTCGAAGTAATCCGCCCAAAGGGAATTCCGCCCAAAGGGGAATGCAAAGGCGATATGCGGCGGCCCCCTCGCAGGGGCCACCACACCGCACGCGCCGCGCCATACCGCCAGCGCCAAAGTCCAGGTGGGCAAAGGTGCATGAACTGCTCGATACAGGTTATGTATTAGGATTTTGGAGGCTCCTTAGAATAAATATGGAAACATGTACCCCCAAATCCTATTCTAATTATTAAGGCCGCTATGTTACCTTTTCAGAGTTTAGGGCTTAGGCTTTTCATGGACTGTAAGAGGTCCGATAGGCTTCTTCATCAACGACACGATAACGATCATGTAGGGGCCTGAATCATTAGAATAGGGTTCCTTAAAGGGTTCCTTGAAAGGGGATACTATAAGGGTTACAAAAAAGGCTTCTAAAACAAGGGGTCTTCATGATTAGAATAACTGTAGGGGCTTAAATAAATACCTATTTTGGGGGTTCCTTATGAAAATTAAAGTATACTGGGCCCCCAGAAATTCTACTTATTAAGGCTATAGTAAGTGAATCTCGGGCTGATGTCTTTGAAGCTGGGCCGGAGTCTTGAAATCCCAGGTCCTCTTGAACGTCTACATGAAGGATTTCCACAGGTTTTGGGGGAGTACGTGCAGAATCAGTGCAGAAGAAGCTTGGGATTTGGCTTCAGAGCTTCGGGATTATGGGGCTCCCAGAGACCCCAAGACCCCGTAATTAAAGAATATATACCGGGAATATTCCTTAATTAAGGGGTATTGGGCTCTCTGGGCTTAGGGCTTAGAGTCTCGAGGTTGCCCTGGCACGGCAGTTCTCGGCATCCAAGGTCCATCTGGCGAATTCATCCCGTCCCTTTTGGCTTCCAGACTTGAGCTTTCTGCGGCCAACGCCGTAAAAAAGACCCCCTGTGTCCTGGACCCGAAATCCTAAAACCCCAAACTCTCGGCCCACTACTCTACCCCTAGGCCCCTAAGTAGTATTTAGAACCCTATAAGGTAATATCCCAAAAAGGAGCGACTTAGGGGCCTATGGGTAAACCCCAGACCAGGCCTCCTGGGCTCTGCACGGGCAGCTCTCGAAATGCAGGGTCCGTTTTAGGGGGATCTTCGTTTCACGAGGCTGCCGCCTTCTTCCGGGCTCCTAAAAAAAAGGACCCAAGTTTCGAGCACGACCCAATTTTCCTAAATCCAAAATACGCGAGATCCTAGCCGAAACCCTCCCTAAGCCCTAAGCCCTATGAACTCTATGAACTCTCGGCCCGAAACCCTAGGCCCTAGGCCCTAAAGCCTCGGCCCTACATTCCTAAACCCAAAACACGAAAATCCTAAACCCAACTTGCGGCCCAAAGGACCTATTCTATCCTCTTTAAGGAACCCTAAATCTAAACCCTAAACCCCAAACCCTAAAAGCTCCAAACCCTAAAGCCCTAAACCCTAAAAGCTCCAAACGCTAACCCCTAACAAGGAACCCAACGGGTGAGCTGCGCAAGGTCCCTGAAGTGTGGGAAAGAGACCTCCTACAACGAGAAGCCTGCTTGGAGCCCTTAAAGGAACGTAAAGGAAGCCTGAAAGGAAGTTTTGGGGGGTTCGGGGTGGGTTTAGGGCTTAGGGTTGAGGGTTGGTGGGTTTAGAGTTTAGGGCTTAGGGTTGGGGGGTTAGAGTTTAGGTAGTGTTTCATGTTTCGGACGTATACATCCTGGCACAACAACTAGTGGATTCCGCTCAGGGCTCTTCAAGAACTTCTACAAACTATGCCTAGTTAGCACATACGCTAGCCCTAAACGAAACTCGTACAGGCTTCAAAGTTTGAAGGCCTAAGCGTACCAATCTGGGCACATGGACCCTCTGACGCACCTAAGTTTAAGTCCTGACTCCTATAACCCTCAAACCCTCAAATCCTAAACCCTAAGTCCTGAACCCTAAATCCTAAACCCTACAGCCTAAATCTTAAACCCTCAAATCCTAAACCCTAACCTCCTAAACCTGAGGGGTAAGGCCGAGCGAGGCCTTCGGTTTTGCTAGTCCGGAGGGCCGGAGGGGCATTTTTTTTGAAGTACGCAGAACCGAGCATGCTAAGAGACAAGCGCTCAGGGTTTTGGGGGTTTATAGGTCTAGTCTGCTGTTCTTTAGGGGTTTGGGGCTTAGGGTTTAGGGGTTTAGAGGTCTGGGGTTTACTCGAGGTCTAGGCGTTGCGCAGTTTAGCGGTCTAGGGTTTACTAGGGGTCCAGCGGATTAGATTTAGGGCTTAGGGGATGTAGAGGTTAATGGTCTGGGAGACTTTCTCCTCAAGTTCTGAGCCGCAATGCACAGTTCCCAACATTTAATGCCGCAAAACCATAAAAAATGTTGCTAAAATGTGGGTCCCGAAAAGAGACCCCTAAACAGTAGGATCCGGACCCCTAAAAACCGACAAAAAAAGAATCAAATCGGCACGACTGCCCATGAAACTCAAGTCCGTAACCGATCTGGGTCGACAAGTCTCAAGCTGTATGCCTGCTACCGGACAAGGGAGGCGAAGGAAAAGGTTCTAGTCCTTCAGCCTAGCGTGCCGTATCTAGGGCCACGTCAGCCCCTTTTCATTGAGGGTTTGCAAACCCACAAACGTCACCCATAGTGTGATTGTTCCGTGCAGTTTCATTCCTCTCTGGCAAGGGGAAGCGCTGATCCACCAACCGTTGTCATGGCATCTCTCTACGGGCCAATACTAAGCTGTCGCAAACATGCTTCTGAAAGGTTGCCCTGGAGGTGCTTCTCATCTAGGTCGCGAGAATATCAATATCCGTGACGTGCTGAGCTCGATCGCGAGGAACTTCAGAGGATTTCACCACCCTTACAGTCATAGCCTACGAAACCTTTGACAACGCCCGAACAAACATTGAGAGCAACCCGAATTCCTAGATCCCAAACCTTAAACCCTAAACCGACTCATCCCCTGAATCCTTCCCTCACCTGCCAGTACAAGGCTTCATTGACGCCGATCCGTTGGTCGGGGCGGTGCCGTCATGGGCTTGCATTCCTGTGGCATGGGGGGGGGGGTTAGGGGTTCAGGGTTTAGGGCTTTATGGGCTTAGGGTTTCGGTTATACTGGGTTCTTCCCATTTGGAGCAGGGGCGCCTGCTACGTTCCAGTACACTATACTGCAACCCAGAACCCTGTTCTAATGATGAAGGCCCCGGTGGTACGTCTGGGGCATTTAGGAATGGGGCAGATAAGGGCTTCACGCCTAAGGTGTTCTTGGAGCTTTAGACCGTTAATGGAGACGACAAGTTTTGGTATTGATTTCTCGGGTTGGCGATGCAGGGTTAAGGCCACATGCACCCTACAGAGAACCAACTGATCACGGACTTCCGAAGGGGGTTACAAATAGGATTTATCCAACTGCACCCCTAAGCCCTGAACCCCTAATGCTAACCCTCAACCTTTAACCCTGAACAATCGCCTGTTTGCCAAGCCCCTTTAACCTTCAAATCGGCAAACCCTGAACCCCAAACCCCTCCAGACCCCAGGCAATGAAACTGAAACACTTCCCTAATGCCCAGAGAAGTCAACGCTGAAACTAGGGCCGCCTGAAATTTGGAATAGGGATCTGGGGTATACTATCGTATTCTCACGATCAGGAGCTTTAAGGCACATTTTCTTAAATATTCAGGCTGGTGCTTCTAAACTTTGAGGAGAAGACCAACTTCAATTTGCACAAAACGCTTGAAGGCTGGATATTTGGAGAACTGGGGAACACCTTCTTGACGCCCTCGCACACTCTCTCCCATAACCTAGATGGACTCTTACAGTGACGCATACATTGGAGAACCCTGAACCCTAAACCCTAAACCAAAACCCCCCAAAAACCCCAAAACACTAAGCCCAAAACCCCAAAACCCTAAACCAAAAGCCCCAAAACCCGAAGAACCCTAAAAACCCTGAGCCCTGAACTCCAAAGCACCCGATAAACCCCCAAAGCACCCGGAGGCCTAAGCTGGCTCTGTCCAGCAATCTAGGGCACCTTATTTTGGGATCCTTATAACTAGGGTCCCTACTATTTAGGGCACTATATTAGGGTCCCCCTATTTTCGGAAACCCCCGTCTCTCCCTGTCCAACCAAGGCACGCCCGGCAATCAAGCCGGTCACCTGACAGCTGAGGAGTCTTGGGGGTTTCAGGGTTTAGGGTTGAGGGGCTCGCGAGTCTTGGGGGTAGGAGTTTGAGGGTTTTTGGGTTCAGGGTTTAAGAATTTAGGGCTTTGGGTTTAGGGTGTTTGGTTCAGGGTTTAGGGTTGGGTGTTGGGTTTTTTGTCTTCAGACGTCCCTCTTCCCGCTGCAACTCTTGGGGTTTATTGAAAAAGGATTTCGGGGTGAAGGTCGTAGGATGTAGGTGACCGCCGCATCTTGCCGACTACATTTGTTAGAGGTCCTTTGAACACTTATCAGCTCCAAACTAAATAAAATAATAATGGCACCTTTCCCTCCCTGCCCGCCGGCCCCTTGCCCCCCTGAGGGTCCTTATGATTGAGCTGGAGGGTGAAGGTTAGATTAGCTGCAAACCTGTAGACTTCATGGGCAGAAATCAGCACCCGCGGTGCAGGCAATAACTTCCTGGGAAGCTTGGGAATTTGCTCCAAATGCATGCGGCACAAATGGAGAAAGCTCGACATGTCACCAGCCCAACCTAGCAGCCGTGAAAGTCTGATTTTACTAGAAACACCTCCTAGTCCGAAACCGCTGTCCTCATATTCATGAACATAAAGCTTTCTGTCACAAGACAATTTGTTACGACCGGCACCTCTGTAGCCGCCGTCACTACCGCCGCCACCGCGACCACAACCAACACTACCACCACCATCACCGGCACTAGCACCACCATGACTCTCACCAGAACCAGCAGCACTACAGCAAAACCGACCACTACCTCTACCACTTTTTCTAGCCATTTCTAAGACGACGACGACTGCTGCTGACTGTACTTGCTCCTATTGCAGGTGCTGGTTGCGGCTACTGCTCCTGCGAAGCAACCATAGACATGTCACAACAAGATCCTGCCCAGCCGCTGCTGGTGAGGGTGTTCGCACTCGCTGCATCGGAAGCGCCGGTGCGACCACTCGTGCCTGCCGCGCAGAGTTTGGGTGTGTTGGAATGCGGAACTCTAAGGTGAAATCAATGTAGAGCCCCAGCACCGCAGCCTTTCGAACCCTGAAGTCGAATAACACCCCCAGAAATCCCGAAAAAGGCCCTAAACACACTCAAAACCCTCGTGCACCTAAACCCTAAACCCTCGATTCTGGGCCCTATGTCAGCCCTTAGAACCCCTAAGGCTCAGGACCATGAGGGTTGTTTTAATAAATTTAAGAATACCATTGTCGTCGTTATCGTCGTCGTCGAATCTAGATCCTCACCCACCCTACCCCTTCTTCTCGGCAGACCCTACAACTCTAAAGCTTGTCAGAATAAGATTTTGTAAACCCTGAACGTCTAAAGCCTTAACATCCTAAACGTCGTCAGCAACCTCGTAGGCAGCGTTCAGGCTCCCGCCTGTCGGCCGTCCACGACGGGCGTGCCAGGACATGCAGCCCTGGTGCCAAGAGGAGTAGTGCGAGGACATACTAGGACTAGGACTAGGTCTAGCAGCGACTAGCGTTCGCAGTAGCCGCGGTCGTAGTAGCCGTAAAAGTAGCAGTAGCAGATGGCAGATGGCAGCAGCGGCAGCAGTAGCAGTAGCAAGTAGCATTAGCAGGAGCAGAAGCAGCAGCCCACGGCAAAGCAGCAGTAGCAGGTGCCGGAGTAGGAGTAGCAGCAGCAAGTGTGATAGCATTGGACGGTGGTCTGCTGGATACTGCAACTAGAAGGAAATATGGGGGCCTTAACAATTACTGTAGAATATGTTTTTTTTTCGGGGGGGATATTATACCAAAATAGTATGGGTCATCAATTAGGCCCCTATATTACTCTTCTCCTCGCCGTTCCTGTTATCATCATCTTCCCACGACATCAGACTAGCCGGCAGATTGGGCCCGTATACAGTTACATACAATCCTACGTTACATGAATTGTGATAAAGGCCAATACCTCCGGGCCCCCGAAACCCCGAACCCTTTTCAGGTAAACCAACCATTCTTCCTTGACGCAACCTCGCCCACCTTAGAGCCTTAGAAGTCAACGTGTTACAACCCCAGAACTCCGCACCGAAGCCCTGATCCTGCTCCACACTTCTTCGCACCACGGAGGATTGTGGGAGGCTCTCAATCGTAATGATTGGAGGCTTCACCTCCCGGAAAATGTGGACTCGACTGACGAAGCACCACATCTATGGTGTTGGGCTGTAAGGGGACGTCGGCTTCACATCTTACGGGGGCCTTAATAGAACAAGGTTTTGGGGTGTACTACAACCTATTTTTAGATGAGGAGCCCTTAAGAAATTAAGTTGACAATTATTCACACTTCTAATTTCACTTTAGCTTCAAGTTGCTGGTCTTGGGGATGTGAGAAGGTGCGTAGTGACCTTGCAGACAAGACATTGCATGCCATCGGCCGTCCACAGCCAAGGTGAATCAAGCTAGGCTACACCTTGGCATGGCCAAAAATGAGACGAGAGCGGCGGAACATAGACTTGGCTATTGATGACGATGACAAGAATTTAACAGTCATGGTGGGTTTGACGTCTTTCAATCGCCTTCTAGATGCTGCCGCGACGGGCTCCACCGAAGTGTTGCCAACCAGAGCCCACTGACTCGGATGATGTGGTGATACGTCATGTGGGGGTTGTTCGAACTTGAGAACAACCCCCATGTAGTACCACCCATGCAGGGGCGCAACGAGGAGCCCCAGTGGAACGACCTCATGCGGAGAATTCGGCGTAGTCGCTACGCGCGTCGTTCGCACGTCTTCTTCTTCTGTGAGAGCAAAACACGCCAAGTCCGAAGGCAAGGAAACCGACACCGATAGCGACTTGGGCTAAGTAGTGCCACACGACTGGCTTTGCAGACGGCGCAGGCTCTGGCTCCATGAACAGTTGTTGGGTCATTAGCGAGGCCGGCCGCTGTGGCAGCACACATGAGTCTGCAGGGATGGCACCGGCCCGGGAATGTTGACACAGGAAAAACCAGGCAGTTTCCGGCCCGTCCGCAAGGCTGTTCGAGTCTGTCTCCCAAAGAACATCGTGCCCGGCATTAAACGTGCACTCCACCACCGAGGAGCTCTGCAAACAGCTATATCCATATTCCACGCAGGACAAATTCTTGCTGCCCACCCCACGCGGTGTCGGGAATCTCCGAGGTTCGGAATTCCGGCACTGATCGTAGGCTTTGTATGCATTCACCACAGCCATTGCGGCAGCATAGTAGTAGCCATCCCACCGCGGTACGGCAGCAGCGGGAGTATGTGGAGGGATTGTATGGTCCGCCCGGCCCTGCAGCAACAGCATGGAAACGGGTTCTCCACCTGTGGCGGTTCTGTTGTGTCCTCTGCAGCTATCTCTGACCTTAAACCCTAAACCCTAAACCTTTTTCTATGTAATTACATTCTCTTGCCTGCATCAGGAAGCCCCACTTGGGTGAGAAGACTCCTGCAGCTACCTAGCCAGTGGAAATAACATATCAACAACATATCAACCAAGCAGTTTCCTCACCAGTGTCTGTTGTAATGCGGGATATCCTTAACCCCCTTAACCCTAAACCCCAAACCTCTGAAAATTGGACTCTCAACCATGACCTATACTACCCCCCCCCCCCCCCCCCCC
>CAJNJA010046363.1:29627-56695 GCA_905231915.1 Symbiodinium necroappetens | reverse complement strand
CTACGACTACTGCTGCTACTACTACTACTACGACGACGACGGCAACGACGACGACTACTGCTACTACTAGTAGCACTACTTCTACTACTTCTACTTCTACTTCTACTTCTACTTCTACTTCTACCACTACTACTACTACTACTACTACTACTAATGATGATGATCATAACTGTTCGTCTCATTGTTGTTAATCTTACTGTCATTAATTGTTAAAAAACATCTTACACCATACTATTCCATGTTATGTTTCAATATATCACATTACATCATATCTGAATTCTATTATATTCTCTTATACTCCATTATATATTCGATTATATTCTACTATCTTCTAGCATTTCATATTCTAGTCTATTGAAATATTCTATTCTTTTCGATGATATCATGCTATGCCATTCTATGTCAGAACTTGTTGTGCTCTGTTATGCTATGTTCTATTACTTCATATTAGGCTGCCTAAGAACCATGAAACCAACATGGTATCCTTTAACTACCAGGGTCTGACTGCTTAAACGAACCCCATGCAGGAAAGCCAAAGTGTGGCAACCCCAAAGACAAAGCGTGTCAGCAGCCCACTTCTGGGTTCAGGGTTTAGGGTATCATACATCCTACCCCTGTTGGGTCCAGAATCAGCAAGATGTTGCTCAAACGCTTCGGAGCCCTTGCAGTTGTACGATTGAAATACATTGACAAAGGAGAGCCCGAGTAGCCCGCGTCGCAGACATCACAACTCCCAGCACCGGCCCTGGAACAGTCGCGACAATTTTTCGCGCACTTCTCGCAGGTTTGCCCGGCCTCGCAAAGTCTGCAGGGTTTTCGAAAGCAGAAACGGATTCTAAACCTGCAGGGCTTGATACCGCAACTACATAGAGAACCCTGTAAAGACTGCGACGGTATAATCAACTAACTGAGGCCTCTCAGCGCCTAATTCAGGTTCAAGGCTTTGGGCTTGCACACTTTGGAGATCAGGGCAAAGGGCGGTTCCGTGTGCATGGACCATCTATATGGGAGCGCAGTGTATTGAAATCGGCGATGCCGCAAAACGGGATTGTCGTACTGGTTTGGGGCGTGAGAAAATTAGGGCTTTTTGTTGGAGGGCGATATTAAACTATTATTTCAACTGCAACCCTCATGAATAGTGTTAATATTGATTCGGACCGCGAAAGAAGAGGCCGATATCACCCTAAACCCTGGAAGCCGTACACCCTAAACCTTAAACCTTCAGCCCTGAACCCTACCTGTGGGCCCCAGCAAGCCTTACCCTTGTATGAAAGAACATATATGTATATATGTGTATATACACATAGAACCCATAATAAGGAACCCCCCCCAAAAAAATAGCTAGAATTTTTCGGCTACAGGTAGACCATCAATCAGAGGAAAGACTCGGTGAGTCCATATTTCGGCTCACAGGCGTCGCACTTGTATGCTCCAGCGATGGCGCAGCCGCGGCAGTTCCTGGACTTTTACTAAGGTACTTAGCTTAAGCTGTTAGAAAAAGGGATGAAAAATACCATAACAAGGAAGTATTGTCTACTTATCTATTCTTGTGGTAACTTAACTTCTCGTCGTGTCTTTCTTATTCCCCAAGGCTCCAGATACCTAAATGGTAGGTTACTAGCATTATAAGGTGTAACACAGTAACCCATTATTTAAGTACCTGTAGCCCTAGGGATTAACAAGGATACAGGCTCTTGGCACACGATGCACATGTCTTCGAAGCTGTGCGGACGTAGCCGTCATTGCACTCATCGCACATGGAAGCGCCTGCATTCTGGCAGGTTCTGCAATTGTCAGCACACTTACCGCAGGTCCAGTCAGTAGTGAGACCGTAGTGTGAGGCGCAAACGTCACAGAACCCACCGCCGACAGTCTTGCAGCTGACACAATTATCGGCACATGGCTCGCAAGTACGAGCAGCTGTGAGCTCGTATTTGAGCTGGCAACCACCATCGTCACAATGCCCTGGACCCTCTTTTCTGCACACTCTGCAGTTGGAAGCACATGCTCTGCAGGTTTTCCCATCGTCAAGCGCAAAACCGTCAGCGCAGCGGTCACATTTGCCTGGACCGGCCTGAGCACAACTGAGGCAATTCTTTCCGCAGGGCTGGCATGTGCTCTGCCGGTCCCAGGTCAGGGCATAGCCGTCGGCGCACGAGTCGCATCTGCCCTCTCCGGCATTCGCACAAGTGACGCAATTGCTGGCACACTTGAAACACGTCCGTGACGTCGCGCCGAGCTCGTACCCAGGCTTGCACTCATCGCAGCTGTAAGCGCCAGCACGATCGCAGCTTTTGCACCGCTTATTTGTTGGATCACATTCGTCGCAAATCTGCTGAACTGCTATTATCCCGTACCCCTTCTTGCACACATCGCATTTGCCACCACCTGCGCTCTTGCACTCCACACAATTCGTCGCACAGCGTTCGCACTTCCACGTCTTCTTCGATACCTTACTTCCGGAATAAGCCAGGGAAATATCAGGTTAAACTTTCAGCTTACTACTACATTGTAATCTGTAAGAAAACAAGAGATTTGAAGGTTGGGTATTCCTTAACCCTTAACCCCAGAGAACCTACCTCTTTAAGGACTTATATAAAGAAATTATAATAAGGAGCCCTAAAAAGGTAGGTTATGTGGGGTCCAGGTTGGAAAACTAAGAGACCTCATACGGATCCTCGCACACATCGCACCAACCAGGGCCTGCGCGCCCACAGCTCTGGCAGTTCGGGGCACAGGGCTCGCAGGCGTTTGTCTGCTGATTCCATGCCTGAGCTGAATTTCTGGACCCCCAAAATAGTACTGAAGGGTTTAGGGTTTGGGGTTTAGGGGTTTGCGGTGTAGGGTTTAGGCATCTCTATCAGCGCAAAAAGGAAGTTACAATTCCCAATGTGCTACCCAGATGCGTGCTTGGGCTGGCAATTGTTACATTTACCTGCTCCTGCCTGGGCACAATCCTTACACCCTGGAGCGCAGGGTGCACACTTCCAATCATTCGTCCATCCGTACCCGGCCTTGCAGACGTCACACTTGCCACCCCCTTGAGTGTCACAACTTTCGCAGTGATCGGCACACTTCTCGCACTTCTTGGTGCCCTTGTTCAACGCATAGTTCTCCTTGCACTCGTCGCACTTCGCGGCTCCGTTCTTTCTGCAAGATTTGCAGTTTGGCTCGCACTTGGCACACTTCCAATCGTCGGTCCAGCCAAAGGGCCTAGGCTGCTGGATCTTATGCTTGAGTGGATAAAGAGAGCACCACACATTGCCGAAAATAGGGGACCCTACCATAGTACCCTAAATAGTAGGATCCTTATTATAAGGACCCCAAAATAAGGCACCCCCCCGTTTATTTTGTGGAAAGTCCTATATATATATGGTAATGCAGATGGCCTACAACAGGGCCGCATGATACCAAAGCAGCTCGGGTACGGCTTGCACACATCGCACTTCAATCCTCGGTTCTCCAGTAACCCTTTAATACTAAGTAATAAGGGGTACCCTGGTTTAGGGTTTAGGGTTAATAATAAGTAATAAAGGGTACCTTTTTTCATAATATTCGGTTTTAGTAAGGGGACCCCATACTAAAAACGACAAACGGGTACTGCTGGGGCACCTAGAATCCAAAAGTGCATTTGTCGCAGTTGTCGGGGCATAGTCCGCACTCGTTGCCCTCCGTGAGGAGATATGGCGCCTTGAGGGACATGCCGAACATCATACGGCAATACGTTTCAGAGGTTAGGGCTTAGAGCGTAGGGTTTAGGGAAGTTTAGGCTTTTAGGGTTTAGGGCTGTATAGGGCTGCGGGTCAAGGGTTAGGTTTAGGTGAGGTTTACATTTTCGGGTTGATTAAGGGTTCGGGACACGAATGAGATCTTACAAAAGGAAGAGCTCTCTACCTAGGTCATCGTAGTAAATGGGCAGATGCTACTGCAGAGAATGCTCTCCTTATCTGGCCCGTAACCGGAAGGCGTGTGGGTTTAGGGTTTAGGGGTGTGTCTCATAAATTTCTATGACAACCCCTCAACAACTAAACCCTCCAAAGAATAAGCTTCCCTCGTGCTCCAGTTGCCTATATGTACTCCGGTATAACGCATTATTTCAGTAGCTGCAGCCCTACGGAATGACCATGACAACCCTCTATAACCCCTATACCCCAAGCCCTGGACCCTAAACCCTAAACCCTACAACCCCGAGCCCTAAACCCGGAACCCTAAAACCCTTAAAATCCTTAAAACCCTAAAACTCTAAAACCCTCAAGCCCTAAACTTCCTAAAACCCCTTATAAAGGGCCGGTCTCGGGCCCTCAGCATCTCATAAGTCTTTTCGCTCTCTCGTCCCTCGCCTTTCGGGAGGCCCGAAAGCTCCCGAACTTTTCCCCTTAGGGTCCCAAGGACCCAGAAACTAGGTACTTAGGCTTCGGATAGTACTGTAGCTATGTTTAGAGCTTATGAATTTGGGAACCATAAACCTTAAAACTTGGAGGTCAGAGTTTGCAAATGAAATTTCAGGTTTAGGGTAAACACTAAACCTGAAAGCAGTGAAGGTAGCACCCTCCGGCCTTGCACTGACCCTGATTGCATTTGCCGGGTGAAGCGCATTTGAGGCAATTGTCGGCACACTTACCACCTCGGTGCGTCAGGAGCTGGTTTAGGGGCCTCAGTAATTAGGAGTGTAGTGTGTATGTATGTATGTATGTATGTATGTATGTATGTATGTATGTATGTATGTATATATATATAAGATGGGGAACACTAAGGAATAACATTCTGGCTTCTACATTAGCCGGTTTGGATAAAGCGCTTCATGGAGTCCCAAACCCAACCATTGCAGGCTGCGACTCCATATCAACTGTGCAGGAAATACCCCCTAAACCCTAAAACCTAAAACCTGAACCCTAAACCCTAAACCTGTGTAGGAAATCTGCAACACAGCAGGCCTTTTGGATCCGCCAGGGAAAGTTTAGACTCGAGGGATGAGCTCTTTTGGCTCTAAGTTGAGCGCTCGCGTGTGGTGTTTTCTAGTCCTAGACCCTCCATATACCCCTTATTAGACTCTAAATACCCCTTATTTGGGACCATATACCCCTATTTGAGGGTACAAGGAGGGTCCTGGGTGATATCGGAACCGGAGGAGTTTTGCAAAGAACCGGCAGATTTTTGCTGAGCTCAACTTAGGCGCCATAGCTTGGACTGCGAGCTAGGGTTAGGGTTTGGGGTTCGTTCTTGAGTGGAGAAGCCCCTCAGTGTCCCTCCATATGGGTAGTTCTCTAACTTAGGGCCCTTTTTAGGGTCCTGTTTTATAAGTGTGCCGTACTATATTGGGGACCTAAAAGGGGACCCTAAATTAGAGAACTGCCCATATCACTCCTGCCAACTTGCATCGGCTCTTTGGACGGGTTGCTGGCAGCACAGCACTGTATGACGAACTTCACTATCCGGTAGTTTGGGTGGTCTAGGGATTGCTCGGCGTTTGCTGGTTCAGGTTGTGGGGTTGCTTCTCGGTTAACCCTCAACCCTAAACCCTGAACCCTGAAACCAGCACGTTTGAGGGTGCTTTGCCACAAGCTTTGCTACTCCAGGTTCCAGGTGTAGCCTATCGGCACCCAGTATAGGCGATGTTTGTGTATACCCAGGTAGGTAGCGTCCCTAATCACCTTTTAAGAGTTCAGGGTTCATACCCTAAACCCAAAACTTTGGCCCTAAACCCTAAACCCATTGTCCGCATCCTACAAGGAAGGTTATGGTCTGGCTGGACTCAGTCATAGCTGCAGGTCTGCTGCGCGACGATGAGGGCGTAGCCGTCGCGGCATGTATCGCATTTCTTGGCACCCGCCTGGGTGCAGGATTTGCAACCTTCCGCACCTGAGATATGGCCAGGTGCAACGGTTCAGGTGAACAGTAAATCCTGGAACACTAAATCCGTAAGACAGGCTTCGAAACACTGGCGCAAATGGATTGCCGGCTTCAGCTTACGTGCGTGGTCAGGGGACGCGAGGGAGCACAACGACATGCTGCATCATCAGGGCTCAGACACAATGTGACCAGCAAACTCGCCCAAAAACCCTAAACCCTAAACCTTAAACCCTAAACCCTAAAACCCTGAGCCCCTCACCCGAAACAACCTGAATGAGCGCCAGCTTTCTGAACAGCCTGGACTCCAAGCTCTTCCACAGACTATAAAAACGATCTCCCCACAAAGCCTGAATCCTAAACCACCAGAAGAGGGTTTAGGGTTTAGGGTTTGAGGATGACACCTTCAGCTCCACCTCCCAAAAGCTGAAAGTCTTGGACGGGAAGCATTTCTCGCAGTATTGGCCCGTTAGCATCGCGGGGTTGCGACCGTAGCCTGTGGAGCAGTCACTAATCCCTAAACCAAAAGCCTAAAGCCTAAACCCAATACTCTAAACTTATAAACCCTAAACCCTAAACTCTAAACCAAAACCCTAAACCCTAAACCCTAAACCCTAAACCCTAAACCGCTTAGGGCTTACAAGGTGTATAAGGACACAGAGGCGGCCATGGACAATTTTGGAGATACCGTCCTAAACTCCTAGACCCCGTCACAACCCTAAACCCTACCTGGACCCCAAAAGCATGTAGAACAATAGCCCTTTATAGGTATTGGGCCATCGTTTTGCCTAGTTTGGTGGTTGTATGTAAGTGCTTAAACACTTCATGGCCTTTTAAGCATTCACACCTTTTGGTGCAGGAGGCTCTGCTTTCCTTCGGCCCGGTTAGGTCTTGAAGAAGGAACTCGTCGCATTGATGCTGGTTCCAGCACAGAATTCAGAGGTTCCTTCTTGTTTATCTACTTGTTGAGGTCCCTGTACGGTTTAGGGTTTAGGGATTGGGGATAAGGGTTTAGGGATTAGGTTGGAACTCCTGCATGCCCTTGTAAGACTCTGGGATCCGATAAGAAACAAACCCCGAATGTAGAAATGAGGCATTCGACGAAAAACGGATCTGCGAGTTCAAAGCCCTGTAGACACTTGAAACCCTGTACAAGCCAAAACAACTCCCACCAAATACTTCTACAGTCTTTTAGCAATTAGTTGGAGAAGGTACCCTTCAACCAGTTTCCTTGCTAGAACTCCTTATCAACAGTCCTGGCCGCATAGGAACTAAAAGCCTTAAGCCCAAGACCGGCTTAGGGTTTAGGGGTTTAGGGTTTCAAAACCCGGAACCCTAAGCCGGTTTGGGTCTTGGGGGTTTCAAACCCCTGAACCTTTTCTAAACCGGTCTGGTGTTTGGGGAGCCAAAAAAAGCGACCGAAGCAATTTCGAAGGATACAAAAGGGAACACAAAGAAGGGGCTTAGGAAAGTGTTTGATGGGTTCAGACTATGGGGCTGGGAGTTAAGGGTTCGGAACACCCAGAAAGATCAACGACCGTGAATAGGCTACAACCTTCGTTTTTCGTACAGGGTTCAGTGGGTTCAGGTCTTAGGGTTGCTCAATGGTCGTTTCCTGTCCTATGTTGGCCATGGGAAGCGTTTGAAATATGTTCGGCAGACAGACAGACATAGACACACCTTCTCACCAATATAACGTGTATTCATACATACATACATACATACATACATACATACATACATACATACATATTATATATATATATGTGTGTGTGTGCGTGTGTGTGTGTGCGCGTGTGTGCACGTGTGTTTGTGTGTGTGTGTGCACATGCATATCAATATATATATATATACAGATGTGTGTGTCCACAGACAATTGTGAATATAGATGTAAAAATAGATAAACAATATATACCCACATATATATATACATACAGAATATATGTATGTATGTATGTATGTATGTATGTATGTATGTATGTATGTATGTATGCATGTATGTATGTATGTATGTATGTATATATATATACACACACGCACAGAACAAGAAACCCGAAACACAACAATCCCCAAGAGCCGTCCAGAACAATTTGCGATTTGCAACGAAGCAGCCGGGCATACAGATGTCACATCTGCCTTCCCCGGCATGTATGCAGGTTTGACAATTCTTCGCGCATGTTGGACAGGTCCTGCAGGAAGTGGCTAAGGTTCAGAGTTTAGTGAAGCTAAACGGATACAGCCGGCGGAAAAGAAATTCGAAGGTTTGCAGCCCTACAATGATCGGCCAAGGTTTGCGAAGGCACAGCTAATTTGCAGGTCCCTTGCCAAGCCGAAACGCCTCGTGCCGCGAGGGCTTGCGAACCCCAAGAAGGTTTGCGAAGGCAAGAGAGGGTTCTCGAACCTCCAAACCCTTCCACGAAGATTCGTTCTCCTTATGTCTTTCTGCCGACACCCCAAAACAGTGGCGACATTCCTTTTGCCCTGATTTAGGGTTTCATAGGATTCCATACAAGTTAATGGGGTTATGACTAACCTTCTTGGGGCTTGTATGGCTTGTAGCGTTGAGAAGTGTGTTAAAGGATATGCCAGGTAAGGGCAGGCTAGTCAAAGTTCTTCCTCCTCAGGTCCAATACTGGGTGGCGATTTCCACAGCATCCAAAGGAAATTATCCATCATCTCAATTTGATTCCTAGACTACCGTCAAGACCACACCTTGGACTACCATAGCCTGCTGTGTTGCATGTCCTTCTAGTATCGAATTTGCTGGGGCCACGTTTGTACTGTATAGCTCTGAGTAATTCGAAACAGTATCCACTGGTGACGGTAGTCCCATGTTATACCTCAACACCCTAGTCATTAGTCTGCTTCAAACTATTGAGGACCCGATACCTCAGGCTTGCTTCGCCCACAGCCACCAAACGCATTTACCGCACTCGCGTCCAATTTATCCCGGCTGAACACGCACGTTTCGCCATAAAGCTTTTCAGGATAAGGGCACCCGTTTGTCTTGCTTGGGTGGGTTGCAGAATCCATAGTTGGAAGGAAGACGTGGGACTTTTGCTGGTGTCCACGAAGTCTAAGCATTAATGGTGCTGCTTGCTGCTGTCTGTGGAGACAGGATTTGTGTCACCAAAACAAAGGGATTTCCCGAACCAAAAATGAGCCAACGGCCAAGACTTCTGTCTTGTGCAGGAGAGTGAGAAAAAAAAAACTTAGACTAAGACTATGGACCACCTAAAATGCAGGTGCCGTGGGTTTATACGGTAATGTCGATGAATAATGCGATGTTTCGCGGGGCTCATGTGGGTTTTCATTAAGGTCGGTGACCTCGCTGGTTTGCTAGGCCAGAGGCCGAACCAGCGCATACCGCTGTTATAAGTCAGCTTCGAAATTCCTATATTACAGGATCGCAACCCTAAACCTTAAACCCAACGGTACAACATAGAGCTAAGGCCCATGAAGATGCTTCGGGCTTGAGGCCTCAGGATTGACATGACCTCGTCGCGTCTCGCAATATAGGTAGGCATTGAGAGAAATTCGCAATACGAGTTATTATCCCCCGATAGTACCCTCTCGAACGGTAGTAGAAGGTGTTCAACTCCCCTATTCTAATTCTAGAACCCCAAACTGTACACTGTTCTGACTATTGAAAAAAAGGCCCATGCACAACGAGTCGCTTGTCTGCTGCTAGATCGAAGCCGTCGTTGCAGAGATCGCAGCCTTAAGTCTGAGGGACACTGAATTTTTCGGACGTATGGTAGGATTGATGGACAAAATTCTGCATGACCCAAGTACAATGTAGTACCATCTAGTTCCCATCGATTAGGTATGCAAGGTCGTGCTAGACCCCTAGATGACGGTTTAAGGTTTAGGGTTTAGGTACCCTATAAACCCAAAACTCTCAACCCTAATTAGCCCTACTGGACCCTATGCTAAGTGCAAGCCCAGCCACGCCCGGGACCCGCTCGTGCACACTGCTTGCAATTGGCTGCGCATGCCTTTCTTCATCAAACTGGGGACTCAAGAGCGAAATATACAAAAATATAGTTGGACGTAGAACATAAAATAAAACATACCATAATATAATTTAACAGAATAGCATGAAATAGAATGGAATAGAATAAAGTAAAGACAGCACAATAGAATAGAATAGAATAGAAGATCGTATAACATAGTATAATATAGTATAATATAATATAATTTAACAAGATCTAATACACTACATGAGGGTTCGAGGGTTTGCAAGAAAAGTTACAAGGCTGGTCGTAAGAGAAGCTAAGGGTTCAGGATTTAGGGTTTATAGGGTGTAGGGTTTAGGGCTTAGAGTTTAGGGTTTAGGGTGGAAGACGAGGGTCGCCACAGATGTTTGCCGTCGTCAACGCGTAGCCTTTCTCGCAAACCTGAGAGCTGGTGTGGGAGACTTGCAGTTCAGGGTGGGTCCCCAGAGACTCCATCATCCCTTAACTAAGGAATATACCTTAATTAGGGTTCCTACTATAATTCAACTGAATTATAGTAGGAACCCTAATAAGATTTAAGGTATTCTCCTTCATTGAGGAATATCGGAGTCTGTGGATCTGGCCTTCCAGGCAATACAAAACCCCCTGAACCCCTGCCTGGACCCCAAGAGTATGGTAGAAGAATGGCTTCGGATAAGTGTTGGGCCATTATTTTACCTACTTTTTCCGGGGTGTTTAGGTGAACCCATAAACCCAAACCCGAAGGCTCTGAGGACTCACATTTTTGAGGCTTTGGGCCTCCAAGACAATGCTGCAGAAGGCTTTTTGGGGCTGGTACCTTATTTTGGGGTCCTTATAATAAGGATCCTACTATTTAGGGTACTATATCAGGGTCCCCTGCTTTCGGAAACCCCCATTTGGAGGCTTATAGGGTAAATCCTGAACCCTGGACTCCAGACCCAAAAAAAAACCCTCAACGGTCAACCCAACACTCTAACTCCAAAGCCCTAAAGCTTAGGGTTTAGGGTCTCGGCTTAGGGTTTAGGGTCTTGGTTCAGGGTTTAGGGTTTAGGGTCTCGGCTTAGGGTTTAGGGTTTGGGGTCGAGGGGTTAAAACCCTGCATCCTAAACCCGGAACCCGAAAGTCTGAACACAGCCGAAAACTAAATCCAGAACCCCTGGCATTACGAAAGAAGATGTTCGGGCCGAGCGTTGGGGCTTTATGAATCATAAGTAGAACCCTCTTCCTTTAATATAAAGTTATAAAGGTTGCCTGTAGAGGGTCTTGTGATAAGGATCTAAAGAGTAAGAGTTCTGAGGTACGCGATGCTACGGCTGTAACGGAACAGAACTACGAGCTATCAAGACCTCCATGGGCTGAGCCATTGCGGGGCGGTGGGGATCGATGGTTCTGCAGGAAAATACTCGTAAGTCAGATCCTCTTAAGCCCAATAAGGGGAGGTTTCCCCAAAGGCCTGGGTTTAGGGTTTAGGGTGCTTGATTCAAGTCGATCTGCCCCTATTACAACTTCTAGCCCCCATGTACGGAGGCATACAACAAAGGTGACCAGGCCAAAACATTCGCATCTGCAATAGCATATTCGTAGGACCTGAAGATGCTGTGGGTTATGATTAAACAGCGCCTCTGCTCTTAGCCAAGGGTCCTCCATCCGGGCAATACGACATGCAATGAACACATCTAGTACCCCATCACGGGTGCTTCCTGAAATGTAGCGGTGCCTTGTTGGGGATCCTTGTTTCAAGGATCCTGTAGACTCTAGGCTCTACAACAAGCAAGCATCGCCCAGTCCCAACCACAAGGTAACCCCAACCCTTGCCAAGACTCCGGGGGCAAAACTCCAAAACTCAAACCCTAAACCTTCAGAGATGAAGCCAGAATCGCTCCCATTCCGAAAAAACTCCATGCCCTTCTGCACCCGATGGTTAAAAATGAAGGCCCAGTCACATCGCAAAGACCACCGCCCGCTGTCTGGCAGCCCTGACAGTGCTCCGAGCACGTCCTTGGGCTGCCACTCCAAAACTAACGCAATACAAGGGCCCTGATGATAGAAGAGGGTCTTAGATGATATTTTAGTATACTAGTAACAAAGAACCCTACGGAATACTGTGGCAAGTACTCACGCACCTATATTGAGGTTTAATCTTCTTCAGAGTGCTGAAGATGCAGGGTTGCTTTATTGCTAAAGCCCTGAAATGCTAAACCCCTAAACCCTAAACCCCTCTTTAGTGACGATTGAAGTTTACACAGCGCTAAGTCTTATCCTTCCATGCTGTAATGATGACGGGAGGGGCTCAAGTCTTCGGGCTTATGTAGGGTTTAGGGTTTTGGATTTTGGATTTAGGAATAGGGCTTAGGGTTGAGGGTTCAGGGCTTAGGGCCTACAGGGTTTATAGGGTTGGCGCAATCTAAATACAGTGCCGTGAACTCAAGACGGTTTTGGGTTCCGTAATAAAGCTTGGTGTTGAAGTCTAGCATCATTGCTTCTGCTTGGGACGGTTTAGGGTTTAGGGTTGAGGGCAGGATTAAACAAGAATCATGCAAACGAACGAGCAAACAAACAAACAAGCAAGAAAGCAACCAACCAAACCAACAAACAACCACGTGTTTGTGCAGATGTCTGCTGTGAACGTGCGCAAGCATTGCGTGGACCCGTCACTGAGCGTGAAACACTGACAACGTCTAAAGAAATGCGATCTGAGACCTCAGGGGCCATACGAGACTACCAGTGAAACGACTTGCCCTAAACCCTAAACCCCTAAACCCTAATAAACCCCTAAACCCTATAAACCCTAAAAAGGACATGAACGTCGAACTTCCAAGGGCCAGAAGGATTCGGGGACCTAGCAAGTAAGTAGGTTCTGTGCCGTGCTACTCCGACTAGGGTACTTTTTCATTAGTAGTGTTGATGATCTAAATCCTGCACTACCTGTAAGGGCCCTAAACAATGGAAACCATGGTATATTCCTTTACTATGGGTTTTGCAGGATTTGTATCATCAACCGTAAAGACAACAATCCTCAGAGCCTCCAGGCAGGTTTAGGGCTTACGATTTGAGTCTTGGGGTCGACAGCCCTAAGGGTCCATGTACCCAAATAGCATATACTTTGGCCCCAAGGTACCTCTATAGGGACTACTTTAAGGCCAGAGTATACACTATTTGGGTACATGGACCCTAGAGGACCTAATAATCACATACTCGGGTTAGGGATAGTAGTTTTGTAGGTTAGTGTTCAGAAGAGTATATGATTATTAGGTACTTGGACCCTTAGGATAAGGTTTGGGATTCAGGATCATGAGACTACAGCAAGGATCACCAACACAGGATCCCCTACAGTTTCGAACCCTAAACCCTTCACCCAAAAGCTCTAAAGCCCTAAAGCCCTAAACCACCCTAAACCCTAAACCCTAGATCTCGCCGGGGCTCTTGCAGAGCTTTTTGCCATCTTTCGTCAATTCATAGCCTGACTGTCAAACAACTACTTAGGTTGTTGTTCTTCTTTTTGGGTTTAGGGTTTGGGGGTAGGTTCTGGGTTTAGGGGTGTAGAGTTAATCTTATAGGACTATATTGTATGGATTGTAGCTGGGTATTTAATACCGATCAAAATCTAACCCTAAACCCTATTCCAAAGGCCTACGGGTTTTGGGATCTCGTTGAAGATTGCGACGGTTAGGCCAAGGTTGGACCTTAAGCCCCGAATCCTAAGCCTCCGATCAAACCCCAGAGGGGTAGTTCTCTAAATTTGGGTCCCTATGTAGGTCCCCAATACAGTACGGCACCCTTGCAAAAAGGACCCCATCAGGGACCCTACTTTAGGGAACTACCCATATTGCTTCGGGGGCTCCGCTGTTGGACTTTGGCCCGGGATGTCCGTCTACAGAACTTCCCTGAGGTTGCGAACCGATCTTATCGTCTTGCTGCTATACTGATAAGATTTGGGGAAGTGATCCGACGTCACCATCATAAAATTTGAAAATCATCAGAATAACGGTGGTTGGTTGAATCACCATCTATCATCGTGTAGCAGGAATAGCCGGAACCCCAAAACTCCTTCGATTTAACTCTGACGCCCCCTCGAATCGATCGTTCACCCCACCGAAAGAGGCGAATAGGGCTCTAGGTGCCCTATAGTGGAGTGCTTATCAGCAACCTCAAGGTCCTAATTAAGGAGTAGTCTTGCTAATGGTTGCGGCTTCTAAATTGCTCTTCCACAAAACTTGCCTCAAGACGACAACCCGTTTGAGTTTGGGCCTCAGGGTTCATAAACCCTAAACCCTAAACCCGAAAAACCCTAAACCCTAAACCCTGAAACCCTAAACCCCCTAAACCCCACAAACCCCCTAAACCCTAAACTGGGGGCACAGGCTTTCCCTGTTATGGGCGCGAGCCTACGGGGTTCGGGACACAGCTCCACACTCGGCTTCACTCAGGGCTCCTTTTCTCATCAGGGTTTAGGGTTTAGGGCTGATGAGTCTTAGGATGTAAGGCTGTTCGTCGAGGCTTTCCTCAAGTTCACACCCTTTACCCCTAAAATCATCCTTGACAAGTGCTCTATGTTGGCAGTATGTAAAGGATTTAATTTGAGGTGTTGCCGTTGCAATTGTATGGAGTATTGGCCCGGGCCTGCTACTTTTTTGCAACTTTGCAGAACCCTGTTCATTAAACCCAACTGGCTGCAAACGGGCAGCCGTCCTGGCAAATATCGCACAATCCATATCCCGCAGTGTCACACCTCCGACAGTTTGCTGCGCAAGGCTCACCTTGGCTTTTTCGGACTTGTTTCGGGGTTCGGGTTAGGGCTTATAGTGGTTAGGGCTTCAGGGCTTAGGTGCCTTGCTAGTGAGGGGTGTAGGTTACTTGCCCCAAAAACTTCATGCATCACGACAACATCACTGTTCGGGTTTAGGGTTCCCCATAACTCCAAAACCCCAAACCCTACACCCATGTCCACAGGCCATCCACGAAGCGCACACCCAAAGCACTGGAACAGACCCTGGGCCTTGGCACGAGGCCCTTCAACCAACTGAGGGTTTATGGCTTAGGGCTCAGGGCCAAGTTTAGGGTTTGGAGTCGAGGGCTGACAAAATCCTGAGCCCCCCCTTTGGTTCTTGTTGATTTCACATGAGGTTCTCATGTTGACATCTTTCCTTCCAAAAGGTTTTGCCGACAGAGCAGATGAAGGTTGCCCCCAAGAAGGCCCAGTAAGGTGAGCCGTAGCCGTTTTTCCACCTTGACGATACCGGCAAGCTGAAACGGCCCAAGGGCATGTCGGGTTGTGACTTAGCCTCAAGACCGAAACCCCAAACCCAACAAAACCTTGAACCCTAAACCCAACTTCAGGGCTCCGACTTCGCACCGAAGCCTGCAAAAAGTCATTGTATCCACAATATGTAGTTATTAAAAACTAGAACAAGGTTTGGAGGAAAGTTGCAGTGTGTGCATACATACACATATATATATATATACATATATACATACATATTTATATACATACCTATACACACATATATATATACACACACACACATTCCCGATAATAAAACCCGAGCGGCAATATTTTCGCCGTATCCAAATTAAACCAATTAAACCCTACACCCTAATGAAACCCTAAACCCTAAAGGAGGAGAAGATGCAACTCTTCGGGCTGGTAACAGGAACCCTGAAGCCTCTGAGTATCATAACCCCTAATTAGGATCCCTATGTATTTAGGGTTTAGGGTTTAGGGCTCAAGGTTTAGGCTGCTAATAAGTCTACCCATTACCTGCTTACTAAGTCTCCCGAGCCGTCAAGTCTAAACCGTCATGAGGGACAAAGGTTCCGCGACACACACGCTGAGCATCAATTCCTCAACATCCGACAGCCCAATGACCCACACCTCGAACTCGTAGCCCTGCTAATAAATTATCAGGACCACGATTTCAGGTACACTGGTTCCAGGACCCTGCCAAATTTAATGAAGACAGCATGGTCCTTAACAGAGGATCGTTGAGCTATAATTATACATCGCTTTACGGGATCATGCGGAGGGCACGTCGTACCGAAAAAGCACATTTTGCCTGGCATGGCTAGCGGCTAGCGGAGAAAATTAATCCACCGTCTTATAACTATGGAAATTTATTATATGTTCCGGACGGAGACCTGTGGTAGAAGAGTCTAAGGGGGAAAGGGGTGTGCAAGACGATCACGCGAGAGTACGACGAACTTTCGTCCTGCCGCGTGGAAAGTAGTTGGGGCATCCAGGTAGTATACTCCAAAACCCTGAACCTTCCTAACAAGGTTCCTAACAAGGATCTAAACCCCGGTGTACTCCTATTCTTAACAAGCCCCTTTCTCGCCTAAACCTAAACAAGGCTTGGTGACATCGCGCTGACGACAGCACATTTCCTTTCCACCATGTGTAGCCGATGTTGCAGACGTTGCAACTGCCGGGCCCTTGGCTGGAAAATTAATATTACAGTATATTGTGTCATATTATACATGATGACATTATGCAATAACATGCTATATTGGATGATGCTCTATTATACTATGTTACATGTACCAATTTATACTACAGTATAGCATAGTGTAGTATCGTATCGAAAAACTAGGGAGCTGCAGGCGGTTTAGTTTGTTTTTGGTGGCTTAGTCTTTCCGGCTGCAAATACTTTCCGAGAAACTGATTAGGCAGGTTGTCGGTTCCACCTTCACCTCAGTACTTCCTGTCACTGACCATCGATTCCCTAGACCCTAAACCCTAGGACCATCGATCGCTCCCTCTTCCGAACCATCCACAGGCTTTTTGTTCTTCAGACCCCTTGAGTTGGTCGTCCAGGTCTGTACCTCTTTCTTGTGCCACATGGTTTAAGATTTTGGGGCTTATAGGGTTTAGGGTTAGGGTTTTAGGCCTTTAAGGCTTAGGGTCTAGGCTGATACATATATATATATACACACACACACATACATGTACATACATACATAGATTGACAGACAGATAGAGAGGTAGGTAGATAGATAGATCGATAGATAGGGCTGTGTGTTTTGGTTTGGTTTTAGGCTTTAGGGCCTTGGGTTGCTGTTAATGTCTGGAGCTTGGGGCTAGTTTTGGGGTTTAGGATGTTGGGTTGGCTCCGGGGTTTAACTTGGGCTTTCGGGTTGACGCCTTAGCTGTGACCTGGAGTTGCGCTCGTGGCCTTGCCCAAAACCAGCCCACAGGGTCGTGAGCACCTACATGACATAGTAGAAAGTAGGAGTCGAAGAGTAGGAATTAATTACTGTTCTGTTTCCGGTAAGTAACCCCCATTTAGGTACGTAGGACGCGTTTGAGCAGGTGTCCAAACTATCGCCCAACTTCTGGCCGGGGCACCTGGGGAGCTCTGTCAGTCTGTCCGTCACGCACCCTAAACCCGAAACCCCTAAGCCCTAAACCATATAAACCCTAAAATTTATTCGACTAATTTTTTGGGCCCCCTTCACATGATTTTAGACGAACACTGAGGGTATCTCTATTCGGACACCAAAAATCACACCCTGGTACTTCAGCACATTGGCAGCCTGCAAGCTAACTGTAAACCCCTAAACCCCTAATCCCACAAACCCCAAACCTCTAAATCCCTAAACCTATAAACCCCTAAAACCTAAACCTCTAAACCCCTGACCCTAAACCCTAAACCCCTGAACCGCTAAACCCTAAGCTCAATGTCCCAAGCCGCCCAAAACCCTCTAAGATCCTCAGCCTCAGAGCAGCTTTGCCGGTTTGGGGTTGGGTTTTTTTTAAAGGACATGTGCACTCACCTCACGGGTTGGGGTGTAGGGTGTAGGGGTTTAGGGGTTTAGGGTTTAGGGTTGAGGGTTTTAGGGTTGTAGGGTTTAGGGCTTTAGGGCTTAGGCCTTGGCTGTAATGGGGTTTTAGGGTCAGGCACTAGGGATATAATTTCAATTACCATGATGGGGTGCACAGGCTGCGCACTTTTGCTGCAACTTTCACGGCCTTAATACTAGTAATTGGGACAAAGGCTTGGGACGTACTATAGTGGAATCATAATTACAAAGGAACGTTTGAGGATAATATTGGCAGCTATCTAGGCTTCTATACGTTGGGCTTTAGGACCACCCAAAGGCAACAGCCCTGCTCCATAGTCCGGGTGGCCGCTGGCCGAGCAGTCTTGGCAATTCTTAGCGCACTCTCCGCACGTCCGGTCCTCCGGCTTCACGGTGTAGCCGGCAATGCACACTTCCTTGGCGGGAGAAGGTGCGATGATGGGCTCATACTTCCGAAGGGCGAGATGCTGCCTATTCAATTCCATAAGAGGTAGTGCGCACTCACCATACTTCCTGATAGTTTCCATATAGTTCAAGATGCTCAATGTGATCCATCAGCCGTATGTGCACATAGAGGCTCTGGCCTGGAGCACTACCAGCGTGGTTCCCAACTCCCATGACCCCAGAGACTCCAATATCCCTTAATTAAGGAATATACCTTAAATCCTTTTAGGGTTCCTATTGTAAGTTAAGGTTCATGCCTTAATTAAGGGATAATGGAGTCTCTGGGACCTTCACAACCTCCCTCAGACTTGGCCAAATTTCAACTCTGAGCTCCCTCACCCTCGGAAGGTACACCTTGAGCCTATGCTGCGCTTCACTTCATGGCTCCTGCTTTCCACAAGATCAAGCCGGTAGTCACACAGGTCGAGAATTTTGAGTGTTTGGGTTTTGGGAGGCCGTTTTGGCTCGCAGCTTCATAATATACTTCTTATTACATATCATATATGATGTACTACATGCTCTGTATACAGCCGTATTGTATGTAGTGTGTGTGCACTAAAATGTATTCTAGATGTCCTATGGTCTTTCAATACATTGTGTATTCAATCTTAACGGCTGCATACTACATACTACCGGTTATGTACTAGATAACATACTAATATGGTACACATCGACTTCTCTGCGAGCACCCCAATGCCGAGGTTGGGACAAGAGGACGAGTTGCGGGGGGTTTGCAGGATCACAGTTTAGGGTTTAGGGTTTAGGGACCTACAGGACCTTGCAAGCAAGGGGGATGGTAATGTAGGGCCTTAATAATTAGAATAGGGGTTTGGGGGTTATTATCATTATAGTATAGTATAATATATCCCAAACCTTATTCTAATTATTAAGGCCCCTATATTAGATGAACGCTGGGGAGGATGGCTCTGAACAGGCCATGGATCACATGTGCCGGTCTTGACGCAGCTGCGGCAGTTCGGAGCGCATTTGACCTGCACTCCCGGATCATTGACCCCCAAGCTAAGCCCTATAAGCTCTGAACCCTACACCCCTAAACCCCTAAAACCCTACACCCCTAAACCCTAAATCCCTAAACCATAATCTCAGCAACTCAACATCTTTCAACACAGAACTCTTGGCTTCATGAGGCTGTCGGGGGCTCAGGATTCGAGTTGTGAAAAACCTAACCGGCCCAGATCTCGGCGTTGTAAGTATGGTTGATGATATGAATCCTGCATTACCCATAGTAAGGAGTATACCATAGTTCCCATAGCTTAGGGTGCTTACGGTAATGCAGGGTTCTTATCATCAACAGCATGTTGCTGTGAGGGATTTCGGTCGAAGCTCTAGGTTTGGGGTCTCGGTTTCTGGCAATGGATCTTCGGCTTAGTGCACAAGCCTCAAGCCTCACACGGTTTAGGGTTTTGGGGCATATAGGGTTTATAGGGTTTAGGGTAACCGTAGCTCTTCTTTCAGTGGCAATCGGCCACGGCATGCGCGGTGCGCTCATGCGGGAGTTTCAGGAAATACTAAGAAGGGAGCTGAATGCGTAAAATCCTGAAAGGTATGATACCCTCAATTAACCGGACCCCTATCGCCTAACATACATCATATACATGCAACCCTCCCAAACCAAAGCCAGAAAAACTTCCCCCGCCTTTCGCTGTGCTAGGCACCCCCGGCCCAAGAAGCCCAGGAGCACCACGAGCCATGACCTCAGCTCCCCAGAACCCTAAACTTCCATAACCTACTGTGTCGTAGTATCGTATTTGGTCCAAGACAGCAGAAAAATTGATTTTTATAAATCCTACTGTAGTGATCTTTCTTGTTCATTGACCCTACTGCATTACAATCTAGACTTTATAGGGACAACACACAAAAAGGTGGGTTTAAACCCTAGTGTTTTGTAGTTTCTCATTTATAGGCCCAAAAAACGAACCTTTACAGTAAAGGGACAATGCAAAAAGGGTAGGCTTGGGCAGCTAACCACTAGAGCTTCGGCTTTGGGGCCTTCGGCCCCTTAACCCCAAAAGATGGGCCTGTGGTCTTGGGGTTTCAACTGGCTTTAAGGCGTCAGGGCGCTTGGGCTTAGCGTCGTACGGGGTTTTCGGATTTGTAGGGTCCTGGGGCTGGGGTTTCTAGAGCTTTAGGGCTTTAGGTTAGTTAGGTTTGTAGGGCTTCAGGCCTGCAGGATTAGTTACGGGATTCAGAGTTTAGGGTTTTTGTTTTAATGTTTGGTGCTAAGGTCTGTGCGGTAATCGCACAACGGAAGCAATATGTACTACTGCCCAGCCTAGTGACAGCAAAAGCCGGCGCATTTGCCCCGCTTTGAGAAGCGGAAACTTTCAAATTTTCAGAAGTCAACAAGCCACAATTGCTGCAGGCGGCAGCGTGCAGTGGGTCTTGTCACCCTTGGCAAGGTTGAATGCCCTAAGCCATGCACCCATAAACCCTAAACCCTAAACGCTAAACCCTAAACCCTAACCCATAAATCCTAAACCGTTCAGTGGCTTGCAGCGAACGGCTCCAGCTGAATTTCGAGGAGGTTTACTTGCAGCTATGCACGGCAATGGACGTTTTAAGGCTTAGGGTTTAGGGTTGAGGCTGTAGGGTTCAAGGACAATTAAGGGACGGTTTCCAGGGTTTCCTTAAACCGTGCGGCCCTTATAACTTGCAACGGAGGCGAGTCTTGTCGGTTGTGTTGCATCCGTGTTGTGCGATGTCCTTGCTGGTGGTGTGATGCCGATGAGGTGGACGGCTTGGTATTGAGCAAAAACTCACGTGTGGAAGCTCGGGCTTGCCACCCTGTCAACTCGCCCTAAGGGTCCATGTACCCAAATGGCATATACTTTGGCCCCAAAGTACCTATCTAGGGACTACTTTAAGGCCAAAGTATATACTATTTGGGTACATGGACCCTTAGGGTTAGAGCGAGAAGTATCTTCGTCTTTGCGGCGACATGTAGTCTCGTCTCGAGCAGGGATTCTCCAGCTTCGGAAACTCTCATGGTGGGCACTAACTTTCTGTTTTTTGATGGCCCACATGAAACCCCAAGTGAGACACCCTCATCATTCCTCAAGCCCTGGTGATATTTGCGTGAGCAAGCGCACGTTTTCGAAACCTCGCGTGTTGCGATGGCCGAAAGGCAAATCACGTCTCCATTCCGAGTGGCCAGACAGTCCAGTATACGTCAACACGTCAGCGAGGATGTGTCACATGCAAAGGTTGTTGAATCGCACACCTTAAAGCCAACAGTTGATTGAAGCCCTAATCCAGTAAACGCCTCGAGTTTGAATAATTATGGTTTATGCGACTTCTACTTTAAATCAACATATGCATATAGATGCGTGTATATAAATAAATAAATAAACAAATAAATAAATATATATATATACACACACAGAGTTCTATGTTTTGTTTTGCAGTCTTATACTTTCATATGGGTAGTTCTCTAAAGTAGGGTTCCCCCGGGCCTCTGCGTTTACGAGATGTAGTCATAGGGCCCCCCCCCCCCCAAAAAGCACATAAGCAACAGTTAGGATAGGGATATCCCATATAAACACCGTATAATGAAGCCCAATAAGTTATATCCCTATAAAATGCTTATGCTTAGGTCCTTTTTGGGTCCCTAATGTAAAATGACCGGATGCGTCCCACCTTGGACCACTCGGAGCTAAATAAACGTCGATGACAGCACGCGATCCCGCAATCAGATCGTGGGGTTCAGGGTTTATAAAGGGGTCATACTGTGTGGATGATATAGAAGTCCTGCAATATATAGTTTAAGGACCTTAAACCATGGGAATTATGGTATATTCCGTATTATGGGTAATGCAGGATTTATAGCATCAACCATATTAAGTCTACTGACATACACATGCATTTCTTTTAGGTATGCTTCCTGCCGAACTTGAAGCCCCGAGCCTTGTATGAAGCCTTGGGTCGCCTGATAGAAGGGCCTGAGGAAATAAATGGTAATATGCATTACTCATTACGTGAGCTGCCTCGTGATAATGATAACGACAAGCCGCGGTACCACTCGAACCGCCAATGTCGGGTTTGTACGGGAATCCCGTACGTAGCCTAAACCCTACATCCCGAAGCCGAAAGGATTTAGGGTATAGGGAATCCCGAACCTTGAACCCTAAGGCCCCATCCCTTGAGGATCCTTGGCCCCTAACCCTAAACCCTGAACCACTATACACCAGGCATTCGCAGTGACGGTTTGGGGTTTAGGGTTTTGGGGTTTAGGGCTTAGGGTTTAGGGGCATTCGCAGACCCTACCTCGGAAGCCCTGACTGAAGACCTCAACTTCAAAACCTCAAGCCCAAAGCTCCTTCAACCCTAAACCCTAAACCCCTAAACCCTAAACCTCTAAACCCTAAACCCACCTGTAGAGACTGCTGTTACCGTCGGCTGCAGAGGATTTCCGGCTCCAGGAACAACTTATTCAAACGGTTTCAGGGGGTTTCAGGATTCAGGGTTTTGGGGTTTAGGGTTTAGGGGGTTTCAGGGTGAGGGTTTTGGGGTTTGGGGTTTAGGGTTTAGGGGTTTAGGGTTTAGGGGGTGTCAGGGGGGTGAAGCTTCAGGGTCTAGGGGAGGGTCCACAAAAGCTAGGATCTACATTCTACTGGGTTTCTGGAGCTTGCTGCTGCAGGGCGGATTGCGGGGCCCCTGCAAAGTCTAGAGCATAAAATAATTCCTGGCTGAGATTACCAGCGCCGGGTTGGATGAAACCTGGGAGGTGAAACTCGTGAGACGTAGCCGTTGCCACTGGCTGGGGCTCTCCTTGTCAGAAATCAACAGACCTCGATCCATGGGCCTAAAGCCTATAACCCCGAAAGCCCTAAACCCCAAACAACCCTAAACCCTATAGCCCTACACCCCAAACCCAGCAACTGACATCCTGAACTTCCTAAATTAATTCAAGGATCAGAATATGGTCGGAAGAAAGGTTTTCGATAATTGGTTGACTGGGGACTGGAAGGAATCATGGCTAGGTTAAACGGTGAGCTGTAGTCCTAGGGTTCAGGCTTTAGGGTTTAGGGTTTACGGCTACACCATCTTTAGTCTAAAGATGCTCATAAAACGACTCGTCGAACATTCATGTATGACTAGCCAAGAACCCAACCTGAAATCTTCGCCAAAACAAAGCCGAAACCTCGACCTAAAACCCTAAACCATGAACCCTGGGATGTATAGGCCTCGAGCACCACCTGACGAGCCGATGTTGCACATCCAGGTTTTACAAAGCCCGTGAAGCCGCTAAACATCCTTGGCGAAAGCCGCTGGAGCTAAAAGGCATCCTACCGGCGGCCTCAACATCAAAGCGCCGGTCTGAGACGCTGAATATTGAAGCCGTGAAATATGCCAACCCACGGGCCGCCCACCATGTCGCCACAATGCAAAGGTACCTCGTTGGGGGAGGGATAACTACAGTGACAGTGTACTTCGTACATCGCTGTCTGTTGTCATACCCTCATAGAACCCTTAGTTTCCAACACCTTAGAGGAACGCTTGAGCAGACTCGAATCTAACGCCCTTTGAACGCCGAGATCCGCAGCCGGAGTCAGGGCGCAATCCGCTCAGGAGATGGGAGGCAGAAGGATTCTGCCTCGATGGTCGATGGTGTGACGATTGATTGGCTTAGGCCTTGGTGGTTTATGGCTTTAAGCTTTAGACACTAGAGACCAAGTCCTCTTAGCACACTGTTACTTTGGGTGCTTGGATCGTCTGTGCTCGGGTTAGCCTTAAGACTGCTACTGGTTCGTTGTGGCATCGAGCCTCACAACGACTCCCGAGGCCGGGAATGTGTGGAAGTCGAAAAGCAAACAGGACAGAGTGTGGCTTAGGGTTTAGAGTTTGGGGGTTCAGCGTTTAGGGTCTATTGTTCAGGTTTCAGTGCTGAGGGCTACGACCAAAGTCGATGGCTCGATGAGCACAAGCTACGGCAACAAAAACCCACCCGAAACCCTAAACCCTAAACCATCCTAAAACCCTAAACCCCAAACCATCCTTAACTCGAAAGATAAATGACGTGCGAGCTTGCAAGCCTGGAGCCTCTCATGGGGTGCTGGAACTAGTCCCTGGCTTAGGAGGGTTTGTAGGGCTTCAGGGTTTAGGGTAGGGCTTAATTTGGGGCTTTAGGGTGTTAGGGTGTTAGGATTGTAGGGCTTAGGGTTTAAGGGTTCAGGGCTTTAGGGTCTTAGCGCTTTAGGGTTTAAGAAATTTTTGGGTAGGGAAACGAGGCTCAAAGTCTCCAAGCATGGAGTCTTCAGGGTTTCGGGTCCAGGGTGGTCGGGTAGGGACTTAGGAGCCTCCGGCGAGAAGGTGAGTGGCATCAGGTCGGAGAGGTCTGAGAACAATCTCACCATGTTGGAGATGCTGCTGATGATGATGATGATGATCCCTAAACCCTAAACCCTAAACCCTAAACCCATGATGATGATGGTGGTGACGATGATGATGATAGCTTGTGAGCATTACTACTCGTGTGCGCAGTGTTTTTTTCCTGTTCCGGGCTGCATAAAAGGATGTAGTGGTAACAGTTTATCTGTGAAGACATGTGATGTAGTAAAGGGGTCATAGTGATCAGAATAACCTCTGGGGGGGAAATTTACTGAATATAACTATGTATAAGGACTAGAAGGGAATACATTTTATACCAACGATTCCAACCCCAAGATTAACATCCTGCCCGAAGATTCTCGTAGGGTCTGCCCATAGGCTCCTAAGTAGTTCCTTTTTGGGATTACCTTCTAGGATTCTAATTATACACCACAAGGAACTACTTAGGGGCCTATGGGTAGGGTTTAGGACGCCCAGTGGCTTTCGCTGCGTGGTGGCGGCGACTGCGAGGGCTCCGAACGGAGCTGCGGCCTCTGACGCAGAAGGCATCACCGGAGCTTCTGTTACCCTAAGGCGCTAAGGACTCATATTTTAAGGCTTTTGGGCTATTTTGAGCCTTAGGGTCGAGCACCTGTTCCTCCTAACAGTTAAGCTCGGTAGGAAGTCACATATTGTGGCGGAGCTTTCGAGTTTAGGGTTTCGGGTTGAAGTTCCGGGTTGGTTTATTTAGGGTTTACGATGTAAGGTCTAGGTCAGCAAACAGGCTAAAAGCCAAGGTAAGCCCGCTTAGGGTATTTGTAGCCCGCCTGACCCTTCAAGTAATTTTCGGTGCTTGCCAGCTCTCGCAGAGGGAAAAGTTTCTGTGAGGCTAGGCTTCGTCGTTGAGGACCACATACTGCGGCTTATGGTGGCTCTTGAACTGTTGATATGAAATCGTAATCATCAGAAGAAGAACAACATATATCAGCAACTACTGTCCGATCACTATTACTGCATTGCTCTGACTGTTTAAGGTTGCATGATGGCTATGTAGGACAAGCATGCAGCGCTATTGAGCTATTCAACTAGACTCAGCCAAGGCCTGCAGCAAACTTGCACCCAAGGCCACTCAATCTTTCCAAACCCTAAGACGTGGAAGCCCTAAACCCTAAACCCAATCACTAAACCCTAAACCCTAAGCCCAAACACTAAACCCAAAACCCCCCTAAACCCAAAACCCCCCTAAACCCAAACCCTAAACCCAAAACCCTAAACCCAAACCCTAAACCCAAAACCCTAAACCCAAACCCTAAACCCTAAACCCTAAACACGTGTAGTCCTTCAGGCCCCGGTCATCCCCGAACCCAAAGGGCCCCTGAGTACTGAGCACTCGAACTCTGGTTCTCCAATCTTACTTAAAGGTTCATGGGACTTGGTAACAAGGGGTATAGATAAGGTAACTATAAGCATAATTACTTATTTAACTCCAAATTAAGGTACTTATTAAGTCCCATGGGCCTCCAGAAAAACGGTTCCAAGGTGCCTGGAGCTTAACTCAACCCTTGAGCTCCACATGCCTCAATCCTAGGTTCCTAACCATGTATGGGAGTTTCCAAAAATAAGGGGTACCTTTTTTGGGGGTCCTCAGAATAAGGATCCTACTATTTAGGTACTATATTAGGGTCCACTATTTTCGGAAACCCCCCATATCATGAAACCCAGTAAATCCCAGTAACCGAATAATCAGGTACCTGGAGCCCTCGGGCACGCCAGAGAAAGCATCGCTTCAAGAAGTGCTCAGGCACTGCAAAATAACTTCGATGCTCTCAAGACCTGCGCAAGCATCACCCCAAACTCTGAACCCGAAGCCCTAAATTAAAGGAAACTAGTGCGGAGTTTAGGGTATATAGGGCTTCTATAAGGCTTCTATAAGGTATATAGACCTTCTATAAGGCTCCTATAACGGTAACTACCCACCTGAAAATGTCCTAGACTAAATCCTGAACCCGAATCCTAAACCCTGAACCCGAACCCTAAACCCTGAGCCCTAAATCCCAAATCTACGCTTCCTCATCACGGGAGGCAGCCGCAGCCGAGGAGAAGGGGACTCAAATCCTGGAGCACTGCATTGTGTTTCAGTCAGCTTAGGCTCAGGGGCACACTTTTAGAGCTTAGACGTGGACATGTTCATACTGTAGACTTCCTATTCCAGGCATTGGGTTCATGGGTTTATAGGATTTGCTAGGTAGCCGTGGCTTGAAAGAGGTTTCAGGCAACGCTGAGGCAGCTACAGCGAGTGTAGACCCCTGATTTGCTGCATGAACCCCGGACCAGCAAAGAGGATTATACGTGGGATCCTAACATGAAGGGTTTAGGGTTTAGGGTATTATATTTGGGATCCGAATATGAAGGGCCCTGATTTTTTTTGGGGGGTGCACTAACCAGGGGTGCACCGAGTCATAACCTCAATGCAAGCAGACCTTCGCGGCTACAAACAAGGGCCGCCTATGGGGAGCAAGCTGCCGTACTCAAGAACGATGCTTTCAGTAAAGCTACTCGAAGAGTCTACGGCTCTGCGGGACAGCCAAAACCAAAGCCTCGGCCCTCAATCCTAAGCATATATACTGGCATACATATATATATATATATTTATACATATATGTATATGTATAT
>CAJNJA010046363.1:0-29503 GCA_905231915.1 Symbiodinium necroappetens | reverse complement strand
TATATGTATATGTATATAGGGCCCAAATTACCGGTAGCAGCACCGGGATCTTGTGACCCCAGCACCTGACTGGAGGTGCGATTTTGTGTTAGGTGTGAGCCATTCCCTCGTCGAGGACTTCGCCCACCTGGCTTCGCAGATTGCGATCAAAGAGGTCTGCTGCCCGCAAGACCATTTCCAAGGGACGGAGGCCTCATTCCCGTTCTCTTGCTTTGCTACGGGATCACCATAGTGTGGATCCAGTCTTCAGAGCTCGCTTGCACCAGATGGGCAAGCAGCAAGGCCGTAAGCAGGATCAATGGCCGGGTTATGGAGGTCCTGCCTCCCCCTCTTGGTCTATGTGGCGTGGAGCTCGTGCGAGAAGAGCACCGTGGGAGGAGACACCCGCACCTCCCCCAGCGCCCAGGAGCTCTTTCCCGACTTACGACAGTGTCAAAGTGGCGCAGGAAGACAAGCGAATCACTGTCATCCGGGAGACTCGCAATGGTCCACCATCTGCGGGGTCTCAGTCTCTCACCTTGGTGCAGACTGTCCAGCAGGCCGTGAATACTGCCAGGAAGTCATCCAACAGAGTCTTGAAGCTCAAAAGGGATATCGAGCTAAAGGACGCCCAGTGGAGTCAGTATACCAAGGACATCAAAGCTTCCTTTGCCAAGGAGAAGGAACGACATGCTTTGGCTATTTCGCACTTGGAACAGGAACTTCAGGCTGCCCAAGAAGCTTCGCAAGCGGACCAGCTCGCCATTCAAAAGGCGGCCGATCGATGCTTTCTGTCAGCCAGTGGTTCCGAGGAGACGGACAACAATGCTGCTTGGAATGCTATGATGGCAGTGGACGATACCTCAGAGGGGGTCCCGTCTATCCCTCGGGAGGTCTGGGAATATATGGCACACTCTGCAAGGACGATGCGGGAATCAGCAATGCAAGGGGGCACGATTCCGAGCGAGATGTTGGTGCCTCCAGGGCTTGCGTCGTTGCCGGCACCTGCCCCTCCTCCTGCACCGCCGGTACAACGTCATGTGGAGGCTGTCTTGGCTGCACCTGCGGCCCCTTTGCCGTATTCTTCAGCAGCTGCGCCCGATGCCCCGGCCTACAATGCACTGTCGCCGAGTATCGCGAAGACTGGAGCGGTTCCCTTTGCTGGATCTTCTCCTTTGCTGCATGGCCCAGTTCCGGAGCAGCATATGGGCCCCGTGGAGACCGATCAAGATGCTGCGAATCCTGGGCCCTCAGATGGAGGGGCTGCCAGACCTGCGGGGCACCCTTCCAGTGGTCGTGCGGGAGTGAAAGACATGACAAAGAAGCCCCCGGAGAGACCGGATGTTCAGGGCCCTTCTCTGGGGGCAAAATTGGATGCCAAACGGGCACGAGAGCCCTTGGTGGTCCCAGAAGGCATGGGCCCAGCAATGAGGCCATTCCGCGGGGCCGGGCCTCCGCCTCCTGGAGGCTTGGGCTTGCCTGCAGAGACGAGGACAACCCCGCCAGGTGTATCGGAGGAGCCGGCTCCGGAATTTCACAATATCTCGGAGGAGGACGGCATTTTCGAGGACACCTCGCCAGGCTTTGCCAATTTGGAGTGATCGTTGCAACGTCTCGGGATCAGGTTCACGGAACAGAGGTCTTTGGTTCTCTTGGGGAGCCGGTGCCTTGGACAGCTCTTCAGCTGTCTCTGGCCCAGTTCTCCCTCGGCGAATCCACTGACTGCTGGACCGTTGAGCCCGAATACCGTGGACATTGCTGGAGTGAGGTAGGGCGTGACTGTACAGATCTTGGTGTTGCTGTACAGTCTTTTTTCTTCCCTGGAGCTTTGCCGTCTTGCCTCGCACCTTCCTCGCAATCCCTTGGCATTACACTTGTCATTTGCTTCATTCCGTCTCCTGCGGCCGGACACCCTGGATTTTGGGCTGTCTCTTGGATTGGCCCTCGATCAGCAATCCCTTCGATGCATTCGTCCACTGCCTGCACATTTTCCCATTCCTCGTGCAATTGCGCCATCTGTTTTGGCTGCATCACAGGATATTTGAGGCATGTTTGTTCCAATTTCTTCGAAGGGTGTGGACAGGTTCAGTTGCGCGCGCCTAAAACGTGTATCGGTGGCTCTGGGACACGTGCCGCATACTGCTTGCTCCTATACTGGTGCCGGAGTGCACTGCTGCTTGCAGAGCATCTCGTCTGTCCCTTTTTCTGGACTTTTCTGCTCCTTATCTTTCTTGCACTATGGCGCCTGCTCTTAGCAGCTGTCCCAGGCAAATCCTCTCCTTTGCATAGGTTTGCCAGATGCTCTGCCGCCCGGGTTCCTCTTTCGGTTCTTAAGCCCCTTTGCCAGGTAGGCCGTCCATGCGAGGCTGACCCTACCTCGAGCCATAAGGTGCATAAGCGTGGCCGCTTTGACTCCCGGCCTAGGTCAGGTGTAGGCTGTGGACATTGGCTGAGCCGAGCTGTCCTTGCTTGGTTTGTTCTTCCTGTCCAGGTTTGGGCTGCACCGAAGCAATGGGGTGAGGCTGTAGATATTTTGATTGCAGCTGCTGTCCTGTTTCCGGAACCTCTTCATGTGGAGCCGCAGGCACCTGATTTGATGTCGGATACGGATTTTGCAATCCGACAAAGTATGATTGAGAGTAGGCAGGCCTCGATTTTGGACACCTCGTTGCATAACGCTGAGGACCTCCCAGTTCCTCCTCTTAATGACCCAGAGGAAGATGTTGAGGTTGCACCAGCCTTTACCACAGGTGTCTTTTATGTCTTGGCTCCTCACTATCAATCTGAGATAGTGCAAATGCATCTCCCCTCGCCCTGCGACCTGCAAACCATCCTCAATGAGGCGAGACGTGGGCTGAATGCCTTGAAGATGCGGTTTTCTTTTCGGGTTTTGCCCACTTTCCCCCAGCTAGGGTCCGACTATGCCTCTCTGTTGGTTGTCCCGGTGTGGCTGGATGTGACCAGCATGCAGGTGATAGTTTGGGATTTCAGAGCGTTGGGAGGTCCCGTCTATGCTGCATACTGTTGGAATGCGGTCACCTATGGCGATTGCATCAGGGAATCGAGGCGTCATGGTTTCCATGACTGGCAGGCGTTTGTCAACAGTCACTCTCAGGCCCTCATACAGGATGCCTCCTTCGTTGCTGTTCCTGGGGGAGTAGTGCAGTTTCAGCCCCCGGGGGCAGGCCCTGTATGGCGGGGCACTTTAGCTGCGAGGCTTGATAGGCCGAACTCCTGGAGCATTGACCCTGATCTGCCTGAGATTCAAGTTGAGCGCCCGCTCCTCATTTTGCATCACGAGCAAGTCACGTTGTATACATCTCGCAGATTCCCGGTGCCCGGAACCAGGACATTCATTACCAGTCTGGTTGAAAGGACCCCAGACACGGCACTCATTGTTGCGCCTCCTGGGAACTTCTTGACCAATGTTGATTATTATGGGGTCACTTGTCGTGATGTCCTGGCTGTCTACCCCCTTACGCCGACGCCGGATCGGGATTGTATCATTGTCTTTTTGGACCCCCGGCAGACGGGGAATCCCCTGGCACATATTCTGTTGCCGGAACGACGGGTTGCTCCAGTGGCCTTAGCAAGGTTCCTGAATTTGCGCCCACCTGTTTGCCACAAGATAGCCTTTTGGCCTCGACCGGAAGAAGACGGCATGTTGGCGCTTTCTGAAGGTGACACAGTTGTCTTTGGCTATATTGATGAGGCAGCTTGTTCGGATGACAGCTCCGGGTCCATTTCGGACTCTTCTGATGACTCTGACTTTGACCCAGGTGTAGGCCGAGGAGAAGGTGATGGCCCTTCCGGCAGCGCCGGGCCTGACAGAGGCCCTCCATCAGCGCATGAAGGTGGAGAGGCGTCGTCCAGATCAAGGTCTCCACCGGGACGGTTCCGTGGGCATGCTTTAGCCCAAGACCCACTCAGCTTTGCACCTCTTGCCGTGGGGACGGGCTTACTGTTGAATACTTGCCCGACAGCAGCCTATGCACCTGTCCCTGACCCTCAAACCCTCCTTGATGGTCACTGCATCTTCAGTCTCCAATCACTTGCGATCTGCTGTGCCCTTGGAGTTGTTTTGTGGCGTGTAGCGGCCACCTTTCCGGACATACAGAGGTATGCTTCACTTGGAAGGGCTCGCTCTCCTGCCAAAGTGAGAACTTGCAAGTTGATCGAGGAGCCCACGGGCCACAACTCTCAGGCTCAGAATCGCATTGATACCCTCCGTTCACTTGCTTCTGCACTTGGGGGGCCCTGGCTGCCGCGCCCCTTCTGGCGTGCTGGGATGCTTCCCCCTGAAGACATGGTCCCTGAGGATTCGGATGAGGATTTGGAGCCGCAGATTTGCTCCATTCACTGTGTTGTCCTTAAACATACGTATTGTCCTGAATCACTGACCGTGGATATCCCTTTGCCGGCTACCCAAGACGAGCTTCGACTTGCTGTGCAACATGCCAGAACCCTTCAGGCCCGTGAAAGGTTTCCGGTTCTGTCTCCTGTCCTTTCCCAACGTGGAGAGGGCACGGCAATCTTCACTGCCAGGCCAGTCTGGGGTCCAGGGTATTGCAGCGTTTGCTTGGATACTTCGGCCATTGATGGACGAATTTTTATGGCGTATACCTTGGAATATGCCTCGAGGGCCGAGCTCATCCGTATTGCGCACCTGCCGACGAATGTGGACCCTGATGTCTGGGTTGGGTTTGATGATACCTGCCTCTCAGATACATGCGCTGCGCATCTCTGCCACGGGATGTTAATACGGCTCGTGCCCAGAAATGCCACTCTTTCCGCACTTTCGTCACTCGGAGTCTTACTCCTCAATCCTGAGGTATGGGGTTTCGATTCGATCTTCCCTTTATCTGTGGTTGCTGGTGCATATTGCCTTGCGTGCAGGGATGGCTGCCACTTATTCCTAGCAGACTTGTGGCAACCTACGCGCTATCGTCAGCATATTGCTGATAGCGCAGGAGTCTGCCTGGCTAAAATGCGCATCTTTGCTGCCAGGCCCCAGCCTATGGACGTCTCACTCGACGGAGTACCTTGCGTGACTGCTTTGGCTGTGGGCGAGCCTCCGATGCATGCGCGATCTCTCATCTGGCACCTCGTTCTGCTCGATTGTCGTCCACTTGAGGATGGTTGGCAGACCTGGTATGCTTACGATGGGTTTGTGGACATAGGGGCTTTGCTTCATGCCTTCGACAGGGATGCTCCCTTGGGCTGGCGCACACGCCTTGCTGATAACCGGCAGTTGCTGGGACAACTGCACACCGTTCCGGGGCAGATACTGGTTCTGTATTATGAGCCATCCATTCAAGATGGGGTTCGGGATTTGCCCTTAGGTAGTGGTTCGGAAGTAAGTGTTTCTGGACACACGCCTTTTCAGGCCCTGGCAGCAGCTGCGCCCGGTGGTGCTCAGTCAGGAGCCTCTGGCCAATCATCTGCCCACGAGCCCAACGATGTAGATGATGGCCCTTCACTGGGTTTCTCTGCTACAGCCTCATCTGCGGTAGAAGAACGTACGGTGTTACACTTTCTTCTGCTCACGCAGGGGTTTATCCCTGAGCCCATAAGTGTGGAAGCCGTTTTCCCGCTTGTGCCGGAGGATGTGTGTGACCTCATCTCTGCCAGTCGGGAAGCACGTGGAGGCCGCAGGTTCCCTAGGTTGCTTCTGGCTCCGTGGCAGCCTGCCTTTGCATTTGCTTGTGTCCTTGCTTTGCCTTACTGGGAGATCTCCGGGGTCCCTTTGCTCATCGCCTGCTACGTGCCCCCAGTCCGCGTGCTGACTGTTTTGGCTCCCGCGAATGTATCCGTGGACGATATACTGAGGCTATCGGGGGTCGAGGCGCGAGACGTCCATGTCTACTTCTCTGATCAGCCTTGGGCCCTGCGTACCCAAACAGTGCTTGCAGTGGCGCCGGGGGACTTGATCACGATTTTCCCAGATGGTCATCCCAGGATCCCTCCGGTCGCGCTCACTCGGATCCTTGCATCTCCAGAAGGATGGTCTGATGAACCTTCCCCATTGGGGCCCTATGAGCGTCAAGCCTGGATTTTGACGAGTCATGCCTCTCATAGGATTTTTCTTGACGACCAGTCGGGTCTTACTCTTCGAGAGGTCTTTGCGAATCACGTTGGGGCAGTGAGTGAAGCCAACACAGTTCTCCCAGCGGTTCCAGCACTTCTTGACCATGAGTTTCAGGGCATCCCGTCCACGCAGGTCTTCTTGGCGGCTCCGCCCAGTCAGGTAGAGGTCTACTATTTTCTAGACCTGCGACCCACTCTGTCTTGCATCACTTTAGGTGTGGCACGTGGAGGTAGAGTCGATGTTGCAGAGGTCTGCATGCCACATAGACGTAGATGTCCTTTTGGCTTTTGCCTTCGGCTCTTTGGCGGCACTGCTCCGCCCGGTGCCGCTAATCATGTCAGGTTCGTGCACCCAGGGCAGGTACTCACAATGGAGTTCCACCCAATGAGATCCAGCACAGGCTTCGGCTTCCATTCTGTGGATTTCCCTCGTGGGGATGACGACGAGGAAGCCCACCATCCTGGTCCTGATTCTGATCCTGAGGAGGGGACTCAGGACTTACCAGCCCCCTCCTCTGTCTCTCAGGGCGATGCGGGGACTGGGAGTACAACTTCAGGACAGGTTACGGGATCAGTAGGGGAAATCCGGCAGCCTAGCACGGCCAGCTCATGCAATGGCAAGGTTGTATTGTGGAACAGCAGTTTTCTTGAGCAAGCCTTTCATGAAGGCACCTGCCGGGACACCTCTGCTCCTTGCCTCGTAGCTTTCGGCCAGGAGCGTGTTTCCATCACCGGAATGCTACGCCTTTGTTCCACACTCATTTCCCATGGTCTCCTATGGGCCTTTCGGAGTTGTTCTGCCGTTTGCAGTCCTTTCCCTGGTTGGACTTTCGATCATGTGCTGTAACTGGCTTTTGTGGTACAGCAGACATGTGGTGCCTTGGCTTTTTCCACGATGTCTTTCCTGAAGGCAGCCCAGGCTTCACCCCTGTCTCTCCGCAAATTACTAGCTGGCCCGGGGCATTGGCTTGCACTGTAGGCTGTCACATTGCCAGGATACAAGGGCCCATCCTTTGCTTTGTTCGATGCCTTGCCTGGATTTGTTCTCTCGTTGGCGTTGCCACCGCAATTTGGCTTCCATGCCTTGTGGGTCTGCTCGCTGTCGGTTTTCCTCGTTCTCATTTGTGCAAAGTTGCATTCGGCTTCTGCCTTTACAGCGCCGTCACCCTTGCAGAGGCGGCAGGGACATCTCCCCTCGAATCCTCTCTGGGGTGCTTGTCCTGCAGGACCGATGAATTCCACCGCGCAGCCATGCAAGCGATCCCCAGGCCTCTTGTTTCGTCACGACGAGGGCCCTTGCATATTCCAGCGGAGTTTCATCTGGACCCTGCTGGACTGCCTTCCGAGCTGGGGGACGTTCCCGAGCCCTCGCTTCTGATACCTGGTAGCGGTCATGAAGGATTGTTTACTTTGCTTGAAGAGTCTGTGGGTCAACCAGGGTCTGAGGCTTTTTACTTGGCATGTACGTTGCTTGAGACCCTGGAGGAGCACTTCCGTGCCTCTGCTCCCCCAAAGGGTCCTTCCTCCCAGTCATACCAGCCTCTCGACCATTGCTCTGGGAGGCAGGTCATCCGAATTGCCGATATGCTCGAGGGCTGCTCCCCTCCCTTATCCCACGCCCAGACTCAATTTTTTGATCTGACTAGACAATGCTGCCTGCTTCCGGGAGATCCTAAGGTCATGCAGGAATTTTTTGCCAAGGTTGCATTTGGCCAAATGCAAGGAGTTCCGCCGGGTCTTGACAAACCTCACCGCTTTGTTGCTTGGACTGCTGCTGGCAGCGTGGGAAGGTCACCGTCGCCAACAGAGGAGCTGGTTCTCACATCGGACGGCTCTTTCCGAGCGGACACCTTGGCAGCCGGCTGGGGCCTCGTTGTTAGCCTGCGTAACACTACGGGCAACTCGTGCCAGTTTGTAGGCTGTCTTTTTGGGTCTCTGGCCCCCTTCACCGGTTTTCTAGGGGGTTCCCCTACCCCGGACGCATATGATGCGGAAGCAGCTGGCCTCTTATGGTGTGCGGTCGTCTTAGCTCAGCTCCCATTCCATGGGCAAGCGGTTGTGCGAGCTGATAATATCTCCGCCCTATGGGGAGTGGAAGGTACAGCCCAAATGCGCAACTCACCGCTCTGTATAGCGGCGCGTTCTTTACACGCTGCTTTAGGGGTGGACTCCGCATGCCATATTCGATATGAGCATGTCCGAGGTCACTCTGGAGACTCGCTGGCTGCACTTGGGGCTGCAGGGCGTACATCTACTGCCCCCTTCCGCTTTCCAATCTCCGATTTTCTTTCTGATGGGGCTCTCGTAGCGCGTTGGATGCCGCACTTTTCCATGTCGCTTAAGAGGGCTGCCGAATTACCCCCTCTCAGCGACGGGGCCTTCTCGTGGGATTGCAAGCTAGGACCTCCTGGGCATCCCCCTGACTTCTCCATGCGCCCTTTCCTTCGTGCCTTCCCTGAGGTTTCGGAGCCCGATGAGTGCACAAGTTCAGACAGTTGGTCTGAAATTTGTGTAGCCACTTTCAATGTGCTTTCTTTGATGGATGGCAATAAAGAACGGAGTGCCGGCTTGCATGGGGTCTCGGGTCGACCCACGCTCTTGCAAGACTCCCTTGTCGAGGCAGGGGTGCACATGGTAGGTTTGCAAGAATGCCGCACCCCCCCTGGCACTATGCGGTGCGGGCGGTTCACTCGCTATTCGTCAGGATGTGATGAGAACTCCTGCTTTGGCAACGAGCTCTGGGTTTGTTCCCCTGGACCTTGTGACCCAGCCTCAGTTGTGGTTTTGCACACTTCGCCGACTGTCCTCATTGCAAATGCTCGTATTGGTTCGCATGGAGTGCATCTTTTTGTGGGACACGCCCCACATAGAGGCCATACTCTCGAGGTTAGGGCGGAATGGTGGCGAGCCGCTGCTCACCTTTGCCACACCTATTCCCGCAAGATGCCTTGGCTCTTCCTTTTGGACGGGAATTGTCGCCTAGGTAGTCGCGAAACTAGTGCAGTTGGCTCGCATCAGGCTGATGAGGAGGACGATGCCGGGACTATGCTTAATGACTTGCTGCTTGGGTTGGATCTCTGTATCCCATCTACCTTTGCCTCGTGCATGGTGGGGGATGGTGGCACCCTTTTCCAGAAAAGGAGTGGCACTCTAGACCGATCTGATTTCGTCTGTGCTCCTCGTACCTGGATGCTTGAGGAATGCCAGGCTTGGGTTGAGCCGGGTATTTCTGCTGGACATGCCTGCATGGACCACTTTGCAGCAGTCTTGCGGTGCAGTGTTCCCCCCTCGGGGCGAAGTGGACGTTCCAGCAGGGCGGTCCGCCTGGACGCCAAAGCTCTATGCGAGCCTGCTAATCGCTCTTGCACTGAGTCGATTATACACAATGCGCCCAGGCCTCAGTGGAGTACTGACGTTAGTGAGCACGCTGCTGTTGTCGTAGATTATCTCTATGACGCGCTAGCTCGACACTTCCCGCACAAGCAGCGTCGCCTCCGAGCCTCATTCTTTTCTGAAGAGACTAGTGCGCTTCACCGCGCGGTGGCCGCGCTTCGACATGCTGCCCGCGCAAGGACGCAGGCTCTGAGACATACCTACCTACGATGTGTCTGGCTGGCATGGCGGAGCCCTGTGGATACCTTCGATTCGCTTTTCGGCGGCCGGTGGCTGTGGGATCTCCGCACCCGGCTGGGCCATAATTGCCTCCTTCTGCGGCGGTTTGGACGGCGTCTCCGGGCCACATGCAAGTCGGATAAGGTAGCCCATCTGTCTTCCTTGTCAGATGAGGTAGCCCGTGCACCATATGCGGAGGTCCACCGTGCAGTTCAGCGGGTACTGCGCCCACGGAAGTACCGCAAGGCCTCATCTGACCCCCTCCCTAAGCTTTATAAGCCCGATGGTTCCCTGTGTCAAACTTCGCAAGAAGTAGCCGATACTTGGAGAGAGCATTTTCGCATTTTGGAAGGGGGCATCGCTGTTGGTGCCGGGGAGCTAGTGCGGAGGTGCCGGGCTTCTCAAGCTGCAGCTGATAGACCGGATGCCTTGGAGGCTGCTTGCATGCCCTCATGGCAAGCGCTTGAATCAGCATTCCGTCATTCCGCCCCACGGAAGGCGTCAGGCCCGGACCTGATTCCTCCTTCAATTTGTAGGGCCTTCAGTGTGTCGCTAACGGAGCTCTTCTGGCCCCTGCTCCTTAAGAGCATATGTTATGCGGCAGAGCCTGCTGGCATGAAGGGAGGAGTCATGTTCCACATTGACAAAGGCAAGCCAGGGTCCCGCAGTGAATGTTCGGCCCACCGTGGGATCTTGGCGCAGTCATGCTTGTCTAAGGTGTTCCACCGTTCACTCCGCGGTTTGGTGGTAGACCATTGGTCTAAGAACTCGATGCCACTCCAAGTTGGTGGAAAGACGGGTTGTAGTGCGGCCTTTGGCCACCTGTGCTCGCGATCTGTGCTTAGTTTCGCCCGTGCCTCTCACAAATCTGCAGGCCTTTTGTTCGTGGACCTACAGTCTGCTTACTATGCTGTCATCCGCGAGACAGTTTTGGGGGGCGTGGACCTACAGTCTGCTTACTATGCGGTCATCCGCGAGACAGTTTTGGGGGGCGGGCTTTCGGATCGCCCCATTGAGGTGGTCGCCGGTGCTTTGGGCCTTGATATCGAGGATCTCCAGCTGTTGAGGTTCTACGCCGAGCAAGAGCCTATATTGCATCAGCAGAATGCCAGTCCCCTTCTTGTGTCTCTGGCACGGGAACTGCACCGCCAGACCTGGTTTGTTCTTGCGGAGGACCCCAAGGCGACGATCATTGAAACCCAGCGTGGCACCCGTCCGCGGGGGACTCTAGCAGATGTCCTCTTCAACGTGCTATTCGCCAAGGTCCTTGCACGACGTCGGCACTCAGACTGTTCCCCCCTTTCTCCGTGTGTGCCATGGAATGGGGCGCGAACTCCCTTTCCGGATGCTGCTTTGCCTTGTGACCGTGAGGTTCGGGTCACAGATATTGCTTATGCTGATGATCTGTGTACCCCAGTCGTTTGCCAGAAAGCAGCTCAGCTCCGTGGTGCGTTGTCTTCTATGACGGCAGATACCATGGATGTCTTGACTCCACATGCTCTGCGACCTAATATGGGGCCCACGAAAACTGCAGCAGTGTTTGCCCCGATTGGGCCGCAGGCACGACAGGAGGCTTTTGTGCAGCTCAAGGGACGTGTTCCTATCTGGCCGGACAGCAAGGGCTTGCTCTGGTTGGACCTGGTTCCTAGGTATAGGCATCTAGGCTCTCTTGTTGCCTACGACGGTCGTTTGGGTCCCGAAATTCGCCACCGTCTTGCCTTGGCTGCATCTGCATTCCGAGAAGGAAAGAGGAAATTGTTCGCGTGCAAAGCGATACCACTGCAGAAACGCGCAACGCTCTTCCGTACGCATGTGCTGTCGGTCCTCATGTCGGGGGCCGGAACATGGCCGATGCTTGCTAAAGGCGAATGGCAGTCCTTGAAGGGTGGAGTCCTGGGTTTCTACAGACAGTTGTTGTGTCTTAGGGCTACAGGGGATTGGCATCACACTGAGGCGCAGCTTTATTCTCAGGTAGGTTTGCCCTCTGCTGAGGCTCTCCTTCATGGTGAGCGTTTGCGCCTCTTGGGTCAGCTGGTCTGCAGCGCACCAGACCATGTCTGGGCACTTGTGGCTTGGAATCAGCCCTTTCAGGCTGGGCTTCGGGCTGCATGTGATTGGTTGCACTCACAAGTTGGTGCCGCTGTCGTCCCTGGAACCGTCGTCGACAACTGGCAAGGTTGGTCTGCTTTCATCCTTGCTCGCCCCGGCCACTGGAAGGGCCTGATTCGACGGGCAGAGGGTTATGACATTGAGCGTCATCACCTACCGGCCACTCTCGACCGCGCTATTCGCGCTTCCTGGGAGCCTGTTGTACCTCCTCCAGCCTCCCCCATGGCAGACATGGAGCATGCGTGTCTTCTCTGTGGATTTGCCTTCTGCACGCGGCAGCAGTGGGGTGCGCATGCACAGCGCAAACACGGCTACCGTAACACAGCGACAAAGCTTGCAGTTGGTCGCCAGTGCGGCTCTTGCGGAACGCTTTTTGCGTCCCAGGTCCGACTCAGGAATCATTTGCTTGCTTCGGCGAAATGTCGCCATTTCCTGGAGGCTTTACCGGTTAGCCAGCGTCCTGCTGTTGTTAGGGGAGAGGGACATGCCCAAGCACCTTCTGTTAAGGTTGCTGCTCAGGCTCCTTCCCTGCCTGAGCAGACTGACCTCTGTCTTGATTTGTTAGCTGCCTTGGAGCGACTCGAGTCGGCTGATGACCAAGAGGTGTACGACCTGGTTGCCTCTTTTGTGGCGCCGCTTCCTGATCTTCGGCGTACACTGCAGACTTGGGTTGACTCGTTGCCTGTTGGTGCCCTTCGGTCTGCGGCCGAGGATGTTCTCCTCGTGTTGAAGCCTGATTTGCTGTGTTCACAGATTTGTGGCAAGGTCTCAGAGGATCAGGTAGGCAGGAGCTTTGACCCCCGTGTGGTACGGCCAGCATACTGTCCTCGTAGTTCGGCGCATCCGGTGCTCTACATGGGGAGCTGCGATCGCAACTGGCTTGAGCGCTGGCATCTTCTGCACATGCCTACCGAACGATTGGATTTCGATGCCGATGATCGCTCGTTTGGGCGCTGCTCTGGCCTTTGCCTTGCCTTTCCGCCCCCGCCGCAGCAGGAGAGGTCGTTCCTCCATCCGGGTCCTTTGCCGCTACGGGCTCTGCGACTAGTCAATGCTTGGACTTCCCGACTCCTGTCCATCTTGCCTTCTGCCCTCCGGGTTGCAGCGCAGGGTATTCCTGTCCTCCTTCGCACGTGAGCAGCTTTTGCCTGTTTCGGCTTGGCTGCTTCGCACGCCAGCGGAGTTTGAGGATGGGGATTGTTTCAACTGTTTCACCACCGAATTCATTGCCACAGGCACGTCGTTCTGACTTTTCGCCTCCCGAAGCAAAATATATGTATATATATATGTATGTATGTATGTATGTATGTATGTATGTATGTATGTATGTATGTATGTATATAGACACACACACACACACCCGACACCGTCAACCCGCACACTCTGGATCCCTCATGATAGTGTGGATGGGAATCTCCGAGCTCACGACAGATAGGTACCATGAAGAGAAGAGTCATTTTCGAGCCGGAGCCTTCTTCGCACGAAGTTATCCGAAGATAGAAAACGTAACCAATGATCATGAGCTCTAGCACTTCGCAGAAAAGTCGGGGCAACAGGTGGAAGCGTGAAGCCCTGCCAGGGCCCCCCTTATCCGAGGCCTTATGGTCTTCAACCCAAAGCAGATGGCAGTTGGGGGTACGCAGTTAAGCAAAAGTTGAACTCCTGGAGGATCTGTGCTACTACTGCTCGTCTGGAGGCCGCAGTCCACCTATCCTTTCGTACTTTAGAGGTTTAGGGTTTAGAGCTTTAAGAGTTTAGGGGTTTGGGGGTTTAGGGTTTGGGGTGTTAAGTGTAACAAAGAATCTAGAGCTCTCTTGGACTCACCACCAGGCTCTAAACCCTAAGCCCTAAATTTAAACCCTAGGCCCTAAACCCTAGGCCCTAAACCCTAAACCCTAGGCCCTAAACCCTAGGCCCTCAACCCTAACCCTAGACCCCCGAGGTCCTAAACCCTAAACCCCAAACCGTGGGACTTTTGTTTCCCCCCTCTCCTGGCAGTCGACTCTCCCCCTGGCGTTCTGTGGGAGGCGTCAGCTCTAGCGGCTACTGCGTCTGCGTTGATGCGACGAGGTTTTGCATTCTTAGGGTTTAGGATTTAGGGTTTATGGTTGAAAGCTCGATTTCGTGAAGTTGTAACATCTGAAGTCACGGTGGCAGACCCGAAAAGACAAGACTTTCGTCGACGTGAACCTCGAGCAGCCCAGGCACACACTCCGGAAACCTGACATATCCTGAGGCCCCTAAGTAGTTCCTTATTATGGTTTATATTCTTTAGGGTTTAGGGTTTAGGGTATTTAGAATCCTATAAGGTAATCCCCAAAAGGAACTACTTAGGGGCTTATGGGTAGGGCCAACAACAGCGCTTTGCAGTATAATTGAAATAACAGGATCAAGACACTACTGAGCATCCAAACGTATCGAAGCTACAGAATGAAGTCCAATGAAACTCATGAGCCATCCGGCAATCACACAAACGGCCGCAAAGCTTTTTCCAATCCTGAGCCTAAAAGCTCCAGCCGCCAGCCGTCAAACACGGATCGCAAGCCGGGCAGGTCCGAGCACAAGCCCCTAACAACTGTAATCCTGATAATCAGCGATGCTGGTGCCCAAGTTGTCGCTGTTGTGAGTATTGATAATCAGCGATGCTTGTGCCCCAGTTGTTGCTGTTGTGATTCCTGCTTCTACTACTTTCTGCCATGACCACAAAACCCAAATTCGCAGAGTCCTATATAACCCCTTATAGCCTGAAACCCTGAACCCTTCTGTAACCTCAATTGCCCTAGACCCTAAACCCTAAAGGCCCTAAATCCTGAACTCTACACGGCAGCCACAGCTGGGGCCTCGCCATAGGACAACTCGGTCACCTCAGAGACACCTTGCCAGGGAGACTTCTTCGTGGTTAGGGCTGAGGGCGGACGGAGGGGTTTTCCTTTATGTTTATTACCCCTTTCAGTGTCGCGCGCAGCAGCCTGGGTTCAGGGTTTAGGTTTCAGGGTTTAGGGTAATGGAGAGTCGTGGTCGTGGCCATCCGGGCTTTTTTCTGCACGGGTTTAGGGGCTTCGGGTCTGGGGCTGTAGGGTGTTCGGGGGTTTCCTTGGGTCGGGGTCCGGCTTTATGGTTGCACACGACAGGTTACTTCACATCCACCCTGCGATGATGCCTGCAGGCATCAGGAACGAGTTACAGGATTGTCCGGACTGTTAAAACCCACCACCCCGTAATCCCCTCAAGCCCTAGCATGGAACGGCTTGAAGCGTTGACGGCCCTGGGTGGGGCGATAGGTGCTTGATCACACGGACCAAGGCCGGCTTGCCCACTCTTCAAATCTGTGGTCGAACAGTTTAGCAGCTGCAAGAAGATCAGGCAACAACTGTCATTCAAGCCACATGTACACATCATCCGAGCGTCCTCGCCAACCAGTTAAGCCACCATACAGCTCATGGAGCCCTACACTGATCTCGACTCTCTTCCTGATGACGCGTTGGGATGCCGGCATAATGCAACACAAGTCTTGTCACGAAAAGACATACAGATTTAAAGCCCATGCTACTGATCAAGGAACATTAGTTCAGCCTTTTCGGGGGGCTCCCTGCTCTACGGCTAGAGCCGACAAGAATGGAACTCATTCGCGCATGCCTGGAGGCAAAGGTGAGCAGCATTCATCCACACAACCTGCCGGCGAAGGTCTTGGACGTCATAAAACAGATCATACACAACGTGCTAGACCCGAAACATAAACACCAAAACACTACATAAACCGCAAAGCTTTAAATTTTCTAGGCACTAAGCTCAAAACCCTAACTCTAAGCTGTAAACCCCGAACCGTAAAGAAAGGCCCCAAAAATTGAAACCCTAAAAAATGCTAAACCCTAAACTTGAAACCCCCGGCATTTGAGTACTAGATAACTTAAGCCGCGTTCGGGAGCGCTCCAGAGGCGTAGGCACTCAGATCTCAGTATCCCTTAACTAACTAAGGACATATACCTTAATTCAAACATAGGGTATCTCGTAATTAAGGAAATATACCTTAATGAAGACATAGGAAGGTCCCGGACGTGACTTATGAGGTATATTCCCTACCTAGACGGATTTTGGAAGATCTGGGTATAGGCCTGATACCCTAAACCCTAAACGCCGTGGCATCTCCGGGAACCCGTCTCCCCAGCCTTTGGAAGAGAAGCTCTGAACCATCGAAGGCAGCGCTCCTGTTCTCGGATATCGATACCCGTAGGCTCCATCGTAGTGCCCTTTTTGAGGTTTATATTTAGGATCCTATAAGGCAAACCCAAAAAGGAACTACTTTGGAGCCTATGGGTAACAGTAAGAATGAAGCTTTCGGGGTGGGGGCGGGGTTGGGGGGGGTTAGAGATAATAAGGAGCCCAAGGTAGGTGCTGGTAATACTTCAGGCTTCCATATTACCTCCGTGGCACCCGGGTTTCGCATCGCGAACCTTACGTAGGAATCACTTTTTCTGAATGTTCTTCCGAGTTTCGTTTTCAGGAGGTTCAGTGGCTTAGGATTCCTACCCCGGACATGTCTTTGTGGGCCAGCATCCTTGGGTATTTTTTCAAAAGTTTGCAGAATGTCAAACCCTAAACCGACCCTGAACTGCTGAAAGGCGTCTAAAACAACAACATACACGACACAAAACAAACTACACAACATGCACATGCACGATCAATAAGCGCAATCACCCACAGGATACATCAATCTGCTATATGTATGTATGTATGCATGCATGTGCGTATACATGTATGTATACGCACACATATACATATCACTTACATATGTTGTAAATATGTGTGTCCGCTTATTTGTCAATCATAAACTCGTACACATGCATATACAGATATCATACATATATATATATACATGCATACACACGAGAACAGATATATATATATATATGTATGTATACATGTATACTTGTATATATATAGTACACAGAACCGTCCCTTCCCCGGCACTCCGAAAGGTGGCGGGGGTGGAGGCGGTGGGGGCGTCGCCGGCGGCTCCGGAGCTCCGCCATCCGAGGCAGAGGTGCTGATGGCCTATCGGGCGAGGCTTTTGGGGGTTTAGGGTTTAGGGTTCAGGGTTTAGGGTTTAGGCTTTTGGGGTTTAGGGTGTGTGTGTGTGGGGGAGGGGGGGGGGGTTGAGAGTTCTGGTTTAGGGATCTAGGGTTTAAGGCTAGGGGTTTATGTGGGGTCTAGAGTTTAGAGTTTACTTGGCCTTTGTGTTTCGGTCTCCTTGCCCTCTGCAAGGGTCCAGGGTTTCAGACTTGATGTCTATATGCTGGTATTTTATGCTTCGTTTGTTTAAGCGCCCTCCTCCCGAGCTTTTCCAACATTTCAGGACTTTAGAAACGATTGATTCGTGGTTGGGGGTCGCCTTGCAACTTTTGTGTCTATCTCCTGACATTCATAATAGCTCCTTAAGTACCTGCCCTCAGGGGTGGCCTTTGTGCCACACTGCGTTTAGGAACCCTCGGAATGGTGCTGTTAGTCAGCCACATAACAATAATAGTAGTGATAATAATAATAACAATAAAAACAAATAATAGTACCAAGAATAATAAAATGTTAGTAGTAGCAAACAATAACAATAGCAATCGTCATAATCACATAACCATAGTAATGATAATCATAACAAGCATAGCAATAATCGTAATAATAGTACTACTAGTAAAACTAGTAATAATGGGATCCATCAACATCATCACCATACGCTCATCCATGTTCAGGATCTTTCGTGTGTCTAGCTTGCAGGGCTATCAGGCTTGCATGGGGCTTTCCGGGTTTTGTTTGATATGCTGGATTTAGCACTGGTTTCAGGATCTGAGAGTTGTGTAGGTTTGCTTGATGCTTTCGGGCTGTCACGGCTTTGGGTCTCAAGTTTAAGGCTTGGGAACTAGGTTTCTGTACGGTTTAGGTCAGGAGGTTCTGGGTCGCACTATAGGTTTCCGGGATTGGGGATTTTGGGGCGCAGGGCTGGAGGTGAAGGGTTTGGAGTTCCGACTTGAATTTGATGCACTGCTAAAGTCAACTGCACAAGCCCTACCATACAGCTCCATCGCCTATAATGCCATGCGCAAATACTTGAAAACAACCTCTATAAAAAGCTTTCTGAAGCCCTGTAGAACCGTACTAAGCACGATCAAACCCCTTGTTGAAACCCTGCGAAATCGTAAAAACATCCTCCATGAAGCCCTTTTGAATCCTTGTAAGCCCTATCAAAAATGTATGAAACCCAACAGACCTGCCATCAGCTTGCCTCGATGTCTTTCTCTTCCCTCTCGAGAGTGGCCTGCGCTTGGAGGCTGAGGCGACACCGACACTCTTCACTCTTCCCGACCCAGAGTTCTTGGAAAGGGGAGAGGCCCGGGGAGGGGCCAGAATAGGCACAATAACCCTAAATCCTAAACCCGAAACCCTAAATCCTAAACCCTGAACCATCAACCCTAAATCCTAAACCCTGAACCCTAAACCTTAAATCCTAAACCCTAATCCCTAATTCCTCAACCCCAATCCTGGGAAGAATGGTGTTTTTTGGGGATTTCGGCTCGGAAGTCGCTCTGAATATCCGTGTGGCTACATGAACTCCTGCAAGCGGCCAGCTAGAAGGACCCTAATTTATAAGGGCCCTAATGGTCTTCAGTATATGATACAGTATAGCGATGCTCAGGAATCCCAAAAACTCAAAAAAAGTAGCAGCACGAGGTGCAGACGAGCATTACGAGCATAGCCTGCGCGGATTGCGTCTGTGAGTCCTAGCAGCATGGCCTCGGCAGCGGCTGCGGCTGCCGCCGCGAGCTCCTTCTCCGGCGGCGAAGGAGATGCCTCCTGACATAGGCGGCCGCATCTTGGGTTTAGGGTTTAGGGGTTTAGGGTTTAGGTTGCTCCATGCGGTGGTCTGGGTGAGTCGTGAAATCCGGCTACAGTCCCCGTTTGGTTCTACTGGGTTATATCGATATCAATAGCCCAACATCCTGTTTCACATGTCAGGAGGCCCCTCCATTAGATTGCACATGCTATAATACCGGATCTCCAGGGTTTTGTGCATGCAGGGGCTTGCTGTACAGGTCCTGACAGACCATTAAATGTGCGCATCAGTTGATTCACCATGCGAAATCTGAAACCATAATGTGAAGTGCTATGCTATGTTGCAATGTGCAAACTCGTCCTGATCTATTAATTACGACATGCATCATGCCACTTTCCGGAAGTTGCCTCCTGATCCAAAGTGTCAGTCTGCATTCGCCAAAAGCACCCTCGCCTTCCGCTGGGCCGCACGGTGCTCCGCAAAGATCTTCAGGAGTTCTTCATCTGCAAAGGCACCGGAGATTTGCAAGCCCTAAACCCTAAACCCCAAGCCCTGACCCAAAACCATAAACCCTAAACCCCCTAAACCCCCTACTAAACGCCCTAAACCCACTAAACCCTAAACGCTCAACGAAAGCCTGAAGGCGACCTATGGTCCCGCAAATGTCCCAAGCGTTGGACTCCTTCGCCTACAATGACCGGTCGAGGGTTTAGGGTTTAGGGTTTTAGGGTTTAGGGTTTCAGGCTTTAGGGTTTAGGGCTTCAAGTGTTTAGGGTTTAATGGTTTAGGGTTTAGGGTTTAGGGGTTTAGGGTGTAAGGTGTAGGGCTTAAGGCCCAAACCTTCGTCGACGCCGGAGTCTACACACTTACGGGATCCTTCATGGAGAAGAATGATAACAACAGTAATAACAATCATAACACTAGGAGTAATAATAATCACAACCATGATATATAGTCATAATAACCATAATATGATGATCTAACAGCAATAATAATCATATAACACTAATAAGAATAGTAATCCGAACGGAATCGACCCTAGTGCTCTGGCCTGTGGGCTTTTGAAGCTTAGCCCAACAGTTACAGCCTAGTGAAAGAAGCTCGCTTCAAGCAGAAGAGCGTGGATCCACCCCTGCCACTCTCAAGCCTGAAACCCTAACATCCCAAACTCCCCTTACCCTAAGACTCCAAGTATACAAATAGTACCTACTTTGGCTCTAAACCCTAAACCCTAAAGTCTATAGACGGTACCTACTTTGGGCCAATTGGAGTCTTATGGTTATAGATCCCGTATAGAAGTCCCTTGTAAGAGCCATTGTATAGGCCCTGTATAGGAAACCTATACGGTTGATGATATAAACCCTGCATGACCTTAAGGACCCTAAACTATGGAAATTATGGTAATATTCCTTATTATGGGTAATGCAGGATTTATGTCATCAACCCTAGGAATGCCACAAACCAACCCTGAACCCCAAGCTCTTCGCCTTGCTTTGGGTTGGCTTCCTGGGGCCCCAAGCCTGAGACCTCGCCGGCCGTCTTGAAGATGACATTCTCCCAGGGCCTCTTCGGGGGCTTCGGGTGCTTTGTTGGGGGTTTTAGGGTTGGGGGCTTGGGTTTAGCGCCTTTGGGAGCTTGGGGTTTCGTGGCTTCCGGTTCCGGCATAGAGTTCTCGGATCCTCGAAAGCTGTTGGCAAGCTGCAGAATAAGCTCCAGGCAGTTTGATGAGAGCACGATTTATAGAACCAGCTTACTAAGACCCCAAACACTTTTCAAGTCATGAGTACAAGCCGTAAGCCCTAAACTCTCAGAAACCCTGAAGCCTCTTCACCCAATGATGAGCCCTTCAAGAACCCCTACAAACTATAAAGCCTAAAATAAACGCTGCACCTATAGTCTCCATTGAAGTGCTTTTTTTGGGTTACCTTTTAGGTTCCTTAATGTAAAATTGGTTAAACCAAAACAAGGAACTACAATGGGGACTTTAGGTAAATTCTGCAGGGGGAAGTCTGAGCTTCCGAGCCAAGGGGAGGGGATCTCGTTCGTCATCGCGGCGGGATCGAACACTCCCAGCCTCATCGGAGAGTCGAGGATTTCTGGTGGCTTACTAATCTACCCAGAGAGTCCGAACATACTACCATTACGGAATTACACCCCCTGAAAGGCCTGGCCTAGTTCCATAATCGTCGTGTATATGGACCCTCTTGGTTAGAGTCAGAGTTAACTACGGTTCGGAATCCACCGGTTTCTATGTTTGCGCCTCCTGAAATCACAGAACCAGCTGAGAGTACAGTGTAGATGAAGAACCTCTTTGAAAGAGTTCGCCTTAACAGTTGCTCCTCTCCAGCGCGCCTATGTGCGGCAGAGAGTGAGGTGGGAGAGTTCGTGACGAGATTGTTCCGAGAGTTCTACAGCCTAGACACAGGTACATATCCGAACACAATCCTAGAGCTCAGCAAGTTTCCATTCATCTGGATTTCTGGACTCGCAACTCTTTTCTGATCACCGGAAAAAAAGGAAAAAGCAACCTTATCATATCATATCAAGAGGTGACCTCTAGCATCCGCGAGCTCTCGTCTTGGCATCGGACTTGTACGCGTAGGCGAAAACGTCCCGAAGAAACAGCATGAAGTCCTGGCCGACTCCGACTTCTACGGAAGAAACTTAAAGCTAGATTGAGCAAGACAGGGGGCCTGAAGTAAAGGCACTGCCTAACGTCAAGCCTTCCCAGATGCAGAACCCCGGAAGGCAAACGCAACTTCGTAGCTCCTTACGTCGGATTTTGACACAATATATGCAAGACTCGAACAGGCTGAAGCTTCAAGGCACCAGGTCTGAACTGAGCTTTTCAGGTCCTTGCCGTGGTTCATGTGCTTCAGGTGGCAAAGCTCATGAAGCAGGACCTCCAGCAGGGACGCGCCTCAGGCCTAGAGCCTTTCGTGAGGTCATGCAAAGTCTCTTGGCTTGAAAATGGTAAGAGGGGTTTAGGGTTTTAGGGTTTAGGGTAATGGTAAGAGTCCTGCAGGCTAGCTGCTATACATTCCGAGTTTCGGAGCTTATCCCCGACTCGAGTTTTTGATGGGTGCATTTCGGGTCATGTCCATCCCGTATCCGAAGGACCCACGACCTCCTGCCGAGTTGACCTTGAAACCGAAATCGCGGCCCAAGTGGCAGCAATCTGCGTCCCTCGCGAGATGAACTCTGTCTGGGGATCCTTGGTGCAACATCCACTCGGCTGAAAGCTTCATCTGCTTTTATGCGCAAGACTCGTATCCTGTCCGTCTGCCACTATAGATTATATAAGTACCCATACATACTCAACTCATGCAGGCATTCACACCTGCGTCCATAGACGGATATCCCTCAAACCCTAAACCCTAAACCCTAACCTGACATCGAAAGCCTAAACTCCCCCAGAGGCCCCTGCGCCCTTCGTCGGATGCAGGCGGAGCCGAAGTCTGATGGTGACCAGGTATCGAGTCTCCTATGACTGCATTCTTTGCTAGGGATTTTTATTTTTTAGTTACCATAAGGGGAATCTATTGTAAATGATATGGTTTCCTTATTATGGTAACTTAAATTAAATCCCCTAACAAGAACCCAGATGAAGTGTGAGCATGCCTGAGCAGTTTAGGGTGTCTGTGTGCGTAATGCTAGTCTGGTCATAAAAAAGGCATGAAGCAGGCTGAGACGAGTAGTGCAGTCGTGCAGTCATCCAGTATAGCGACGGTTTGACCTACCTACATTTACATATGAGGTAATATGGCTTGTGCTCCTCTGTGGGAAGATCCGGAAGAGCTAGCACTTTCGAATCCTATAGGGTCTTAGGAACTTCGGCTCGCACTGTTCAATGTCAGGGGGAGGATGCACTCTTTTCGTGTCTTGATCTGTGCACAGGAACCCTGCACAAGCCCTGCCCGTCCTGAATCTCCGTGCCATCCGGGCCCTCTTTCCTGACGAGGGAAGCAGGGGATGTCGGAAGCAAAGCAACACGTACCGCGGGGAACCACAAACCCGACACTCTGGCGAAAAAGTCTTAAATACTCTGATCTCCGGTCGACTCCCCCATACACGTTAACCCCCAGAGCCACGACAAGTCCCAAAGCAGCTACCAGATCCTGCCTGAGAATCAAAGGCTCCTTGCACGTCACACCGGCCTTCTTGGCCTGTCGAAGGCGAAGTAGGTAGCATAGGGGCCTTAATAATTAGAAGAAAATATTAAACTGAAATTACAATAATGACCCCCCCCCCCCAACAAAAAAAAAACAAAAAAACAACTATTCTAATTATTAACGCCCCTATATTAGCCGACCTCCAACTCTCTACTGGGAGGTTTAAGGCTTTGGGGGTTGTGCAATCGGGGCTTATAGGGGCTTGCAGGACTCAAGGTCCATGTGTGCAGGGCTGGGGCTGGGGGCTTTAGGGGTTGAGGCTGGGTGTAGCTTCAGGGTCTAGGGTCACATAGCTTTAGGCTTTGAGGTTTGGCACAGACGTGCATAGCTGTCCTTTATTTTTTTTCCTGGGGGCGTGAGTTTCACGCTCTTTATGGCTCCTGGGGTGGGTTGTCCTTGGAGACTGCGGGACTCCGGGATGAAAGGTCTTCTGGGGGCTTTGAGCTTTCATACGTTTCGATCCTGGCCAACCGCAGCAAAGCTCGAGGAATTTAGGGTTTAGGGGTTTAGGGGTTTAGGGTTTAGGGTTTAGGGGTTTGGGGTTTGGGGGTTCGGGTTTAGGGATTTGATGCTATCTGACGACCTGCAAGGCATGCTTATGGCAAGTAGATCCCTCAGAGTCCATATATCCAAACAGTACATATTTTGGCCTCAAAGCACCTATATAGGGATAGCCCTCAGGCCAGAGTAGACCGTATATCTGGGCACTTGGACCCTTAGGGTATGGTCTATAGTCTATAGGGTGATACAAATTTGGGCGAGTGGTGCCTTTCCCGGGCTGCTTAGAAGTTGTTTTCAGATGCAGCGCTCATCCGTGCACTAGACCGGGCCGTTCAACTTTGTTCCCCCCCTATTGCAACGAAACTCGCATCGAACCTTGTAGCGCTGCGCTACTTCACAACTGCCCGACCCATTCTCTTGAACCCTAGACCAAAACCCCTAAACCCGAAACCCTAAACCCTAGACCGGAATTATTAGACTTATGAAACATCATAGTTGCCAACCCCCAGCCCTTCCTCGCCTGGGGATGGTGCTCAGAGAAGAAGTTGTACCGGAGGCCAAAGTGCCGGCAAAGGGGCAGCGCTACCTCCACACTGAGGTTTCTCAGGCTTCAAGCTTCGATTCCTGGGCCTACCTATAGTCTCCATTGTAGTTCCTTTTTTTGGCTTAACCAATTTCATATTAAGGATCCTATAAGGTAACCCTAAACAGGAACTACAATGGAGACTATAGGTAGAGTCTAGATTTCGTGTTCTGGGAACTGCGGCTTAAACCTCAAGGTTTCGGATTCGGGGTACGAGGGTCTGAGGCTCAGAGTTGTCCAATGCTCTGATTTGAAGCCTTCCGAGAACCTCTTGGTTCTTGAGCATGTGAATCGGCAAAAACACCCTGCTAAACTGTAAAGGTATCTCGGAACCTCCGAACTCCCAACCGTTGAGATTCCCGGCGTGCTCTGGGAGTTTTAATTCGAAGAGCAGGCAAAGAAAACTGATTGCAAACGGGCTGTGTCATCGGATGTTTGTCTACCGGTACCTCCAATATAATTCCACCCCAGCTTGCAGGCGTCGAAGGTACATGCTGCAGTTGTGCGGAAATTACACTTCCAGGCAGGGACCGGCCAACAAACCTTGCGCTCTCAACATTTGGCCCAGCCTTGCTGTTGAGCTCATGCAACGTTCGAACAACTTTGTCTCGATTTTTCAAGGGAACCTGCGCAATGGGCTGACGAGAAGTCGTGAGACAGAAGGACGACGAGAGGTCAACACCGTTGGATGCATGCACAGCTTGATAAGCACACAGGCCCTTCACATGAAAAGAACTTGTCCAATTCTCTTCTGGCACAACCACTCGATGCTCGAACTGAACATCATTCCGGTGATCTGCTGGATGGAACCGTGCCTTCTGCCCCTCTGCGCTGCGCATCGAGCTAAAGGAGAAATACCTTGGGAACGCAAGGGATTCAGGTTCCAAGGGTGTGCTCACATTCTGAGAATGCTCCGATGCAGTAGCTGATGTCACAAAGGATAGTAAAGGCACGCCACCACAACAAGGACATAAGTCATGACAAACACGGTGAAAGAGCACGCCTCCGAAGTCTGGCCGCTCAAATTCGCCTGCATTTCTTCTCTCTACATTCGTTTGATTGATTCTTCCTGAAGCAGGATGCCCCAACAATGCATGCTTAGTACTGCCCTGGCCTCATTGCAACTCGTCTTGAAACAACTGACGGGGTCACACGACCGAGCCCTGTGGACGAGTTCGTTGTGGTGGCCGAGTAGAGTAGCACGAGTTCATGGCTGCTTTAGGTACGCCCTTCACGTCAGGGCCTGCACACTAAACTCGCTCCTCGTCCAAGAGGCAGCGCGCCCAATCCGGAGTCGAAGTCTGGCTCCTGAGACGAAAAAGTAGTCAGCGCAAGGAGGGTACACAGAAACTTTGCATATTTGGGATTAACTCAGCGGCCCGGGGAATTATGATAGAAGTTACTGTGCGGGCTGATGGACCTGCAGAGACGAGGCTACAAGAATGGCCAGTGTTGCGAGGAGTCTTATAAGCGAAAATCATGAAGGCGTTTACAAACCTGGCTCTGATTCTCCATGAAACTTTTGAGTATGAGTAAAGAGATCAAGGACCATCACACGGACGATTCCTATAATTGATGATAGCACACCCGGATTCCTATAATTACTGATAGCACACCCGGACTCTTCTCAAGTCGTGGTCTGCAAAGCTTTCGACAACAGCGATGGCCCCTCTCACCATGCCCGCGGCCTCTTTCCAGATGGACTTCGTGACCACGGGTCGACCTTGGGGAGCCATTGCAACGGCTCAGTAGAGTATGCCGGCTACAAGTCATATAGCAACCATCAAGCCGTAGGATTAGTTGTTGTCGGTGGATGGAGCTTAGGAGGAGGAGGAGGAGGAGACGAGGAGGAGGCGGAGGAGGCGGCCGTTGCCGAAGCAGGAGCATTTTGCAAGCCTCAAGCATTTCAGATATTCAGGCATCGGACCTCCGAACCTCAGCTCCAGCCAAGACACTTCGCTGGCGCAGCTTGGGTGGACGCGATCCAACAACGGCCAAGGAGAGAGTCTTGGCCTCGGCTTGAGTTGGTGTGCTTGTTCTTACGAGAGCGTGGGGAGGGGAAGGGAGGGGAAGTTCGGTACCCGGATAATCTTTGGCATCAAACAAAATCGATCGAACCAGTATCTTTTCAATGTTCACCGTATGTCATGAACACCCAAGTGATCCGCTGCATCGGATCTGCGAAGCTTCGGAACCACCGGCATCCAACCAGAAAAAAACCCGGTATGTGGCCCTCAGCCGACCCCCGCTTCAAGACCCTGTCGTCCTGCCTTGTCGGCGTCGCTTTGCGTCGCGTCGTCCTCCGTGGTCGGTCCAGCCAGCCTGCACACCAAGGCTCAGCTTTCCAATGGCATTGGAGCTGCGCGCAATGGGACCGGGAGCAGCAAGGGAAGCCAACCGTGCGGGGTGAGGAGGATAGCAGATGTTGCATGATCCTGAGGAAAGAGCAATTCCTGAAAAGCCCATGTCAACGTCAGCATCTTGATGCTGGATTGCTAGCAGCTATCTTCATGCTGTATTGCTAGCATGCCCAATTGCGAGGCACGCACGGGACACTTGTCACTGTTGCAAAAAAACGGCTCTATCATCAGCCATGGGCTATTCTTTGTTGGCGCACTCGGCCAGGCCCACCGATTCGGCAAGAACAGACGTGCTGTGTTGCGCCTCCATCAGGCTACGAATTCCCGATGCAGGCTCCTTGACGCAGTTGTGATCGAATATCGGCACGGAGCAGCACATACCGTTCCTCCGCGCACTTTAAGCGGTGAGTAGCTTGCAGATTCATCAACTGCGACTGGACCAGCCGAGGACGTTCGATTTCTGCGATACCACCTCCGCGGTCTATCTTTGTTCTTGTCTTTTGAATTTCATACGCACGCTCAGCTCCTGCGGCAGTCAATCGCCTGTAGCGACTTTGCAGCCCGACAACTTCCTGCAGCTTGCTTCGAACGTGGTGAAAGTTGCCTGGTGCTAGCTCCAACGAGACTCTGGCTGCATGGCGTTTCACTCGGAGGCCTGCAGTCAAGAGTCTCTTCAAAAGGAGCCGGCACTCTTCAGTCCTGTTGGCTTCCAGCAGGTGACGGCCGCTATATTCATGAACGGAGCATTGGATACCCGTACGAGCAAGGAAATCTTGGATCGCAAACAACACGTATGGAGATGTTTGCCCGATCTGTAAGGTCAGGCCGGCCGGGTATCTAATTCGTATGCTTCCCTCTGCATCGAAAAAGCCAGCTAAGTAGGACCAAGAACGGCACAGTGCCCTGGATGGCTTCATGCCATTCTGCCGGCTCCGTTCTGGCAGAGCTGCAGCCAGCCATAGCTTTTCATGTTTAAAACAAGAGCTTCGGCTCAGCTTAGCTGCAGCATGTTGAGCACGCTTGCTGAACACAGACCACTGCAGAGTGACCTGCCGTGTACCCTGCGCTCTGCCCTTTGCATAGATTCCGCCACCCAGCAAGTTCCTGAAGAGAAGCAGAACCTCACTGCCGGATTCTGCTTGACCAACGCTCAGTTGGTACTTGTCCTTGTGTCTGCTCACACATCCATCTCCATCAAAAAATCCAGCCATGTAGTCGACAATACGTGGAGGAATAACATCAGCACATGGCTTCGCAGTTCTCGCACTAAGGGGCAGATCATACCTTTTGCCACAGGCAATGAAGTGCGTCGCTGGAGCACGTGCCAGTCGGCGCTGCAAAGATCGGAGTCGGTCGAACCGGCGCTGCAGCTGTTCCAAGGACAGCGACTTCATCCGGCAAAGCTAATGTGGCGCCGAATCCCTGTCTTCGGACCTTTGTGTGGAAACTCTGCCCGGCGCGACATTAGCTTTCCAGAAACCGCTAGACCTCTGTCACACCATTGGGGAGCCGGGGCCAAGTCTAACGAGCCCAAGGTCCCTCTCTGCTCTGGAAGCGGAGACCCTTGACCATGAAATCGAAGCGAATGTCCTCACCTGGATAGATCAACCAGCACGCACTTGTTTGGTTGCATTGCTGCATGTGCAGTGCAAAAAGCCGAGCAGCTCTAGCAAATACGTCTTATCGACAACTTGTGTACCACATGACCCCTCTTCGACAGCCATCACCCGGCCGGGGCCTATCAAAAAGAGCAACGACGTTCGTAGTTGGGCAACATGACACCAAATCGAACATGAGGTTTTCGAGTTTAAGGAATTTGTCTATTTGTTTATATGACATCTATTCGATAGATGGATAGTCATTCGGTTTACAAGCTGTAAGGAACCACACAGCCCGCTCTAGGATTTGAGGCACAGCTCTGGGATTCGCCTGGGCCGCACCTTTGCAGCACTCGGCTCGGCCGCACTGCGTGCGCGGCGCACGCGCACGCGCCGGGGCGGTGGGACCTCGGCTCCGGGCTTCTGCTCTCAGTTTTTTCTTGTAGGGGTTATGGGTATTTGGGATGTTGGTCTGTGGATGTAGAGTTTTGGAGAGGTTTAGGATTTATGTGGTTGACGAGTTGGGTATTTCGAAGTAGAAGAAGTTCGGGTTGGTTTCGACATCCCCAGCAAGTCCGTTGACCATCTTAACCGTTACAGGAGAGAGATCATTGAACTAGAGTTAGCATATACCGTTTGGGAAGCTTTCGGCAGATTTCTCAGTATAAGCGACAGAGTGTGCATGGCTGGGTTGAAGTCCATATGCTTGGTCACTTGGTATAGTTACGTAGACAGAAATTCAGACCTGCAGAATCGTTGATGCCTCCGGAGTCCGGGAGTTGTTGGTTGACAGGAAGGTTCAATTTTTGTACTCGGAGAACTGACACAGGCGCGTCGCTGCAAGAGTTGTCCGCTGTATTGTGCACATAGTGTTGTCTTGCTTCAGTTGTGCGTACACGTACTTGACACCGAAATGGACCCCAAAAGCCCTTTCTACGAAACGGGCCGTTCTTTCGCCTACTTTCGCGGGGGTTTTACGTACAGCACAGCCACACCCTCAAGATGCTGACTAAAGGCTGAAGCCGGTGCCGGCTCCTCGCCGGCCGAGGTTTCCACACCAGCATCGGGCTTCTCCTTCGATAAGGCAGAGATAAGAAAGGGATGGAGTTCCTTATCAACGAGCTGTCTTGACCCCAAATAACCTACCTTTTTAGAGTTTTTTTTTATGACATCCTCTTGACTTCCTTCAAAAGGCAGGTCGTTTAGGCTCAACATGAATATTGCACAGCTTGTGGCGGGGAGTGGCTTCACGCATGACAAATTCAACGGCCGACCCGCCGAAGACGGGGTGGGAAGTCTTGGGGTCAAATGGTCCCAGGTCCCCGCGGTTCTTCCTGCTAAATCTGCCTCATTTCAGTTATTCACTTGCCTTGTACCAACGTGCCGAGAGCTTCGTACAGGTATGCCTGGCACTCGGAGACAACCTACAATCTAAGAAACCATTGCAAACAAGCATCTGGCTCGGTTTCGCCGTCTGCTTCCACAGCAGAGTCGGTCCCCTGAGGACAAAGCAGCTGATGTTCGGTTGACGACGAGGTGAAATTACTCCAATGCCGAAGACCCCATGGTAATCTGCCCCGAAAATGAAGAGCAAAATCAAAGCTCGCAGAACAACAAACCACATCTATCGGCTCATTGAATGCAGCATCTCCCTCCGTCCCTCCCTCTTTCTCTCTCTCTCT
>CAJNJA010046352.1:0-21254 GCA_905231915.1 Symbiodinium necroappetens | reverse complement strand
TGATACTAACAACAACAATAATAATAAGCCCCCTACAATTTTAGGTATACTTTGGTATATCCCTGTTGCCTTCGGGACAAAGTTAGTTTGCGGCTCAGGCTCTTCCCTGTCTGATATGAGTAAGAGGGGGTTTCTTAGCTTGGTTGCTTTCTTGGTTTGGGTTGTTTTTTCCAGAATGTGCGCAGATTTATACGCGGGCGCACCCACGCGTGCAGATGCACACACTGGCAAGAGCTTCATGATGACCAATGGTCGACGGAACTGGTTGTGTTCGGAAACAATGCTAGACAGCTCGTTTATTCGTTTGTTTTCTTCGGTTTGCAAGAAGGGAGCCATTGCTTCATCTGTCGCACCAATCAAGACGACATCAGCAACGAGCCTTCGAGGGGGCCACATGCCCCTGCCAAATCCAGCAATCTAAGATTCAACAAGGGGGGCATGACAAAGCCAGAGTCAAGACTCACTTTTCTCGTAGCAGCCAAGTGCCGGGTTAGCATACGTCGCATTGCATCACTCCCGAACCGTGCTCCCCGAATCTCGGTTGATGGCGCCGGCAAATGAGACGTGACAAACGTTCTTGCCATGCAAAGTATGTGCAGGCGCACAGAGATGGGTTTTGGCAGCAAGCAGAAGAAGTTGGCTGGAAGGACGTCTTGAAGTGCGACAGAACCGATTCGTGCAGTAGCCTTTATGTGCCACGTTGGATTGCAACAAAGCTAAGACAGCACTCTTGAACTTTAGGCAGCCAAGGGGTGAGTCCTTAGCCCCGGGATGCTCGGAGCCGACGGATCCAAGCAGGCGTAGCGCATGACACATAATAGTATATAATATATAATATATAATATATAATATATAATATATAATATATAATGTATAATATATAATATATAATATGATATATAATTTAATATAATATAGTATACCATACCAAAAAAAAGGGGGACCATGCCACAGGGACAGGGGAAAACACCCGCAAGGGAATGGGCAACCACACTACATCTTGCGTAGTAGCAATCACAACAAGAAAGTAGCTGCAACCGTTTTTGCTGCTCCCATCCGCAAAGGCACCACCAGAATCGCAGTTTCAACATGTAACCATGGAGCGCAAGACGGCGGGGCAGATAGTTGGAGACCTAACTAGCCTCGCATGTAGAAGACAGTGTGCACCATTTTCTTGGAAACCGGGCAGGGCATCAATCTACAGAGCTACTGGCCTAGCTTGCTCACACCTCTGAGTGTTGGCTACGTGCGGCCGTTTTATGAGGCCAACCGGCCCCCCTGCCCAAGATTGCAAGCTGCACAGCAGCCCGAAAGCACGCGAACGGCGGGCGAGCGACGCTGTAACAACTAACAACCTTGCTTCCAATTTGCCTCCACTTGCAGACATTTGCCGTTTGCAGGCCGCGGCACCAAGCCCAGCCAGTAAATTAGTAAACCGAAAACCCTTCAGCTCTGTTCGAGAAGGCGCAAACAGATATACCCATGGCACTTTTCAGGAGAGGGGTGGCATCACCATCTTCTGCGAGCTGTCTTCGCCGGAGAATCTCCTGCGGCACTGCCAGTCAGTACCCCGCACCTTTGCTGGCTTGACTGTGGCACGAGGTAGCTGTTGCTGTAGCAACTCGCATTTCGCCCTGTCACACGATGCACGGACGGCAGCAGCGATTCTCACAGCCATTCAGGCCCTGAACTTCAAAAGGTTTTTTTCCAGCGGAAGCAGCAGCATGAGAACTCATCTTAATGCGGCTTCACGTGCTTACTAGTGGCCCACAAAACATCTCAAGAAGGCGAGAGATTGGACGGCATGGGTGAATGGCAAGAGCATGACCTTGAGCATGGATGAGAAGGCGTCAGCATGCGTCCGCGATGTAAGCCTGGCCTGCAAGGGCTTGCTGTTTTTTCGATCGGAAGGATGGTGGGTCCTCGGCGGTGGCTGCCAGAGCACGCAGTGCTCCAACACAGCAGGCGTGGGTGGTTGCTTGTTGCACAGCCTGTTACACGCCTGACGGAAGGCTCTCTGCAAGCTCTGAGCGTGTGGAGTGTAGTGATAGAAACAGCTGAATGCGAACCCAACTCCGGCAAGACGAGGCTGTAACCCTGCATGAGCATCTCCAGCAATGTCCACCGCGCACAGCCTGCTTCTTGAACTGGATCGAGTTGTGCCGCAAACAGAAGCAAGCCCGCAGTGTATGCTGCATCGAGGTCGCCGGAGCTGCAAGAGGGATGAAACAGGGAGGCGCATTTGCCGAATTCATTCCATGAGTGGCGACCAGAGACTGTAACCAGTGTACAATAGTGCATAGTTTCCTCAACATTAGGTCTGTCTGGCTTGCATCCTTCAAGACACGGCTCCGAGCCGGCATTGAGAGCATGTGCCTCAGCCGAGTGCGTCCTCCGACCTGTTTGCGTTTGAAATTGCAACGCGGAGGAGAGAAGCACCTTCTTCGGACAGCCAGGCCCATTTAACCCATTTAACCCAAATTTATTTGTAGCATGAAGATCATGGCTACGAGCAGCTTGAATGGAGGCTCCCGGTGTGTCACAGCCGAGCCGGGTTCCCTGCAGGGCTCCGGATTGCGCATCTTTCCACTGGCATGGAGGATCAGTGTGTGCTGAGGTCCATGACTTCGTTTTATGTTGCAAACCGTCTGGCCCGCTCCATCATTGATTCTGGACTGGCAGAGGCCCGCTACCCACGCGGGCTTGAAGGAAGTCAAGGTACGTGTAGTGCGACTGCAGTTCTTGCCGACGAGGCAAAATGCCAATCGGATGCCACCTCGGCGATGAGCGAGTGCCGCGGCTGAAATGTTCGACAATCCTACTGCATGGACCATGTTACTGTCAGTTGACGTTGCTTGTATTGTCAGAGATGCAAGACATGTGCACTGCCAGGGATCCGCCGACGACAGGCCGGCCGGAGATTCGCATGCCGCAGCATGTCACTCGAAATTCAGACCTCTACCAGGCACGTGGACGTCGGAGGCCTCCCGGTCTCGTTTGCCGGTGAATCTCGAGAACTCCATTCACGCATGGCATAGGAACATAGCAATGATCAGGTCATGCGGGTTCTTCCCGGAAGTCAACTCGCGTCCCCGGCCGTTCGGTGGCACAGTAGCGAAAAGACTTGCCTCCTTAAGCCGATGCCTTGCTTGAAAGGAGACAACTCCGCTGCCGTCTCCCTCGGTCGGCCAGGTCACCGAACCTGCGCCCACAAAATAGAAAGGGCATCTGACCTACTCACCTAGTCTCACCCACGAAGGAGACACCGCCAGAAACAGCCGTCTCGGAAGCGTGGCTCGGCAAGGGTTGATATCGGCTGCTTGAAGCCCTGAACGCGTTATATACGACACTGCTATGTGACATGCGCGAGGCAGCAGAGCGACCCAGAGGTGCAGCGGATTGCAGCCGAACGTCAATGTTCCGACCTTGCAACTTCCGCCAAACTGCTGCAGGCGATTGGCCACGTCCACAGTTGGGCAGTAAAGGTGCTGCAGCAGCTCTCTAAGGAGGCCTGAACAAAATGCTCTGACATGCGTGTGTGCATGTCCTATGTCATGTCCTGATGTTCCTGATGAATCTCCGAGGCAAGCTTCACCAAGACCTTGCCCCACAGGTTCCGGTCAGTTCTTGGGTTTCTAGCCAGATTGACGGAGAAGCTGGCCCCTCACATGCCATGCTCTGCTGGTCTGCTGCAGGGACAGTGTCGATATCAGCCCCACCGCAATTGCTGCACTATTTGGTTTCGACCTCCAACATGGTTCCGAGGCAGGACTGACTTGATGAGGGCTCAGCTTGCAGGCAGCACTGTTCTTGCCTTGAGGCACAACCGTCGGGAAAGCAGCAAATGCGAAAAGGCTCGGTTCAACATTCCCGGACAAGAGTCTGCCTTGCACCAGCAATTAGGGGTGTAGTCTCCAGAACGACGCCTTGCTGAAGGCATGCCGAGCATTCCGAAGCGCCGGCCACAAACTGGCGACATGCTTGAGAGTTCTGCATACAGTATCTCAAGATGGGCTCAGGCTTGACCTGACTAGAGTGATTCGAGACGAAGACGAAGATGACGAAGACTTTGAGAACAAAGCTGCTACCTTACCGCCGTCGAATGGGCATCCGAGACGAACGACAGCAATCATGGTCAAGCCATCAAGCAGAAGTAGTGTGAGGGGAAGAGCATCCAGGCTTCGATCGCTTTTGAATGCAGGAGTCGCGATGTTTTAGACTATGTGGTCCCTTTTCGGGTTTACTGTTTAAGGCTTGTGTTTGTGTTGTGTTACCAGTAGCGGGGTCTTCGCCGGGTTAAGAGGAATGCGAATGAGTTATAAGGTTTCGGGTTGAGGATGTTCACTTGCCGGGCAGCAACGATCTGAACATGGTCTTATTGTTCAAAAAGCTAAGATACAGCACCCTAAAGTGAGCGACAACACGAGAAGTGGATACAGGCGGAGCTTGGAAGAAGCACAAAAACATCGTCCGTTCAATCACAGCAACGACGACGGCGGAGACAGCAACAGCAACGGCAACGAGAACACCAATATCAACCGCAACCGCAACAGCAGCAGCACCACCACCAACAACGACGACAACAACAACAACCAAACCAAGGAAGCCGCAGCCGCAGCAACCGGAATCGGAGCAACCAGCAACGACGGCAACAGCAGCCAGCCATGGCAGCAACAACAGCCAGCAACGGCTGTAGCAGCAGGATCCGCGGCATGCTACGGATACTGCTGCTGTTGCTACTACAACGTTTACTGCTACGACAACGGGCTACTTACTACATACTCACTAGCTATTACTTATTACGTACTACATACTACATACTACATACTTCTACTAATGTTACTACTACTGCTACTACTACTACTAGTGCTGCTGCTGCTACTTGCACGGCCCGTGCCTCCGCTACTGCTGCTGCTACGCTACTGCCACGGTGCTGCTGCTGTGCTGCTCCTCGTCCTCCGCCTCCTCCCCAGAGTAGTCGGCTTTTCCAGTTGATGGCATTACTGGCAGCTGCTGTCGCACAAAGCACCTGATCGTGTTGTTGTGGCTACAGTTCCCCAACTTGTCAAGTTCAAACGCTGGGCCAGTGGACCTCAACATCTAAGGGTCAGCGGAGACTGCTTACCTCATGTCTTGTGCAATTGCGTGTGTTCATGTTAGATTCAGTTTAGCCGTTCAGCCCGGCCACTGGACCTTTAACCTGGAGGGCCGTTCCACGCGGCCGACGCATCGACCGTCTTCAAGCGAGGCAGAGTGGCATTTCAGATTTCTGGGAGATTGGACACAGTCTTGGGCTGAATTTCCTGTGCGAGCGTAACGAAGAAGGCTTAAGGTGAGAATGCATGACTTTCGTCCTCAAGTCTGGCGAGATCTGTTGCTCGGCTCGTGCTTCAGAAAGTATCACATTGCTCAAAGCACCCCCCGAAACCCTAAGACCCTTACAGACGGACAAGGGGGCCATGTCCATTCTTGTCACCTTCCTTCATGCCCCAAACCCCGAACCCGAATCCCAATGCAGTTTACAAAACAGCAATGACATGTTCTAGTACCATTGTTGCTGCTGTGAGGTCTTCAAAGATGATCGCCACAAAGATGTAAACTGCGTATCTTCCCTGCAACCGGCATCGAACTTGCATGGGGCCCATTGTAGACGACCGTGCTGTTAGAAGGGGGCTTTTCGGGGTTCCTGGTTGGGGTGAACAATCGACCCTGAGCGTCGAACTCCGCTCAGACAAACGGGAGTTTCCGAAAATAAGGGTGTACCTGATTTTGGGGTCCTTGTAATAAGGATCCTACTATTTAGGGTACTATATTAGGGCCCCCTAATTTTCGGAAACCCCCCAATTACATCCAGGGCCTCGAGCACACCCCTCGGCTGTCACCTTTGGGGCTGCCGCTGCCAAGCCGAGAGGGACAACTATCCCTACCAAGCTGCGGAGGAGTGTCTGATTTTTACCGGGTTCTTGTCAAGGAACTTAGCTGTTCAAGTTACGAACACAAGGAATGCACCCCATCTACTTGGTATGGGATTCAAGGTTTAGTAGCTCGGGATCAGGATTCCGAGTTTTGGATATGTGTTTAGGGTTTACCGCTGGTAGCAGGCTCAGTTGTAACTTTTTTGTCTTAGATGTAACTTCTTCCTTTTCCCTACTGACCCCACGTACCCCCACTACCCCACCCCCTAGCCCCAACCAACCCAGCAGTCAGCCTTTGCGCAAGAGGAGGGAACGAGCTCATTCAGGCAATCACGCGCGCGTGGCTTGAGGCCCAAACCAGAAGACTCTCCTGCTTCGAGGTGGCTGTTACTGCAACTTCCCCACTCGCCAGGCCCCTACCTGAGGCCGTTCAACAGCCTTACATCAAGCTGCTATGCTCACTTACAAATACGTATCTATCTCATCAGGCCTTAGCAGCCTTGACATTTGACAACCACAGTGGGATGTTGTCTATCCCGTGCCTAATGGGCCTTAAGCCTTAAGCTTAAGCCGACATGCAGAAGCCACAGGTACCAGTGATAATACAGTTGCTTCGGCAATCCCTTTACGGAAAAAAACCCTAAGGAGTGGATCCAGCGGGATCTTTTAACCCAAGACGAAAACCCGAAGGAGTGACTACCCAAGACGACAATCCTAAGGAGTGATTTCCCGAGGCGAAAACCCTAAAGACTAAGTCCAACAAGAACCTTTTTCTGATGACAACCACCCTAAGGAGTGAATCCAGCAGGATCCTTTTCCCGAAGACAAAAACCCTAAGGAGTGAATCCAGCAGGCAACTTCAACCCAAGACGAAAAAAAAAACCTACGGAGTGAATACCCAAAACGAAAACCCTAAGGAGTAAATCCAGAAGGAATCTTTCGAAGACGAAAACTCTACGGAGCGAATCCAGCAGGAACCCCCTTGACCGAAGACGAAAACCCTAAGGAGTGGATCCAGCAAGATACGTCAACCCAAGACCAAAACCCTACGGAGTGAGTACCCAAGACGACAACCCTAAATAGTGAATTCTCAAGACGAAAACCCGAAGAAGTGAATCCAGCAGGAGCCTTTTCCCGAAGGCGAAAACCCTAAGGAGTGAATGCCAAAGGAACCCGTAACCGAAGACAAATACCGTGAAGAGTGAATCCAGCAGCAAACTTTACCCCAAGACGCAAACCCCAGAGAGTGAATCCAGCAAGAACCTATCTCCGAAGACGACAACCTTTGGAGTGAATTCCCTTGACCGAAGACAAAACCTTAAAAAGAAAAATTAATACACCATAAAAAGTTAGTGGCAAGACACCTAAACATGTTATGACTAAGATGCCTGTTTTGCAACCTTCTGCAGAGATTCGCTGCTTCCGGAGCCAAAAAATCTACAACTAAGTCATTTTGCTGAAAAGTTGAAAGTTGCATCTAAGATAATGATTACAACTAAATGTTCTACCTTTGCAGCTTTGCGGAGTTTGTGGCAGCAATACCCCGAGCTCAACAATCATTTGGAAGCATGTCTGCCAACATGCCTAAGATTTACGAATTTAGGTGGGTTTAGGATTCGGGGTTCGAATTTTATGGCTTCTTGCACGCACCCTTCCGTAAAAATATGCTGCTGCGTTCCCTAGATGCCCAAGCTTTGTACTCATATCGCCTCATCAGTATCTGCGCGGGCTTTTAAGCTTCAAACTCTTGTTGAGCCCAATCCCAAACACTCAAGTTGTTGGTGCTAAAGGCACATCTTGAATATTCGTTGGTTTTAATGATATCAAATAGCCTCCCTCTCCGATCCAGGATTTTCAGCAAAGCCACCCTTCTGTGCCCCTTGGCTGTCTGAAGTTTGGTGTCGACAAAGTAGCTGAGTGAGTAACCGACCCTTTCGACTTCAAGCTTCTCGGGCATCTATGCCCCCAAACCGAGCAACTTAAAGCCGAAAGCCCTAAAGCCCAAACCCTGAGATGCTTGACTCTATCACCCTAAACCCCACGTACACCCTAAGCCACCGTAGTTTGAGCTTCTCTATAGACCTTAAGAGGTACATTCCTCCTCATCAGAACCCTCACGCTCAAACACGGTATCCTCAATTTCAAGACTCCTTTAGATCCTGGGCAACACAGGGGTCTGAAGAATGAGCATGTCCTTCTTTTCGAATCTAATTGCGAAGGTCCCTACAGCCCAGCCCCTACACCCGCATCGCCAAAAAAGAAGCCTGAGAATTTCGGGAACATGATTCGGCAAAAATCCTTCCATGGCAAGAAACCCTTTAACATGTCGCCCTTAAGCGCCAAACCCGTACCTGAATAAAAGAGGCAATGTAGCCGGCTTGGAAAGGGCAAGTCGGAAGATCGCAAAATGTCTTACACGCCTAACTCCAAGGAACGCATCCCTTCGTGTTGCATAGAGTCAGCCCGAAGCCCAGAGAGACCTCCCAACGGTCAATCTCCCAAACTTGCGCGTGGTCCAGTCTAAAGGCCGGAAAATTCAACATGACCCTCGCGTGCAAAGCCTGATAAGAGTTCCCCATATGCTGAAAATCCGAAAATCCCCAAACCCTAAGCCCTGAAAGCCTACCCCAAGGGGCCTCCTTTCCCGGTGGCGCCGGCGAGAGGGTGCTGAGCCTGTGGACGTCTATGCTGCCACTCGCATATGTGATAGGAAGCGATTTCTAGGTCCCTTCATACAATCATTGCATGCATGCATGCATGCATGCATGCATGCATGCATGCATGCATGCATGCATGCATGCATGCATGCATGCATGCTGTTTGGTTTGCAGATTCGGGTTCTTGGACATCTGAGAGTTGTTCCTGCTTCGGATGACGTCAAGCTTTCTGTCATCACACAGGGGCGGGATGCCTTGAGAGCTTCTTCACATGCGGACATAAGCTTGGCTTAAAGGGACTTCTGGGAGCCTCCTGGGTACTCCAGAACGGCTAGATCAGAACAACATTACCACACTGGCCGGTGTTGTTGCAAGATTTGGAGGTTTGCATTGCAGGGACGGCTTTGCGTCTTGAGCCCTTAGCATCGCTTGGGCTGGTGTGAGATGACAGCATTGGCCCTGCAGGCTCCTTCGCCTCTGGGATACCGAACACGTGCCCTGGCTATTACGGGGCAGCAATCAAGATCTCCTTACAGTTCCTATACAAGTAGATTAGGACATGCCCCAAAAGTCCTTATTCTAAACATGCTTGACGACCCCTACATAAAGACCTGCATGCTGCAGAAGTCCACAGGCCACCTCTTTGTGCCCTTAACCCCGACCTGCAACTGAGCTGGTCTTTGACAAGCGGCTGCATGCCTGGACTGTCGCTTGATCTTGGGTGAAGCTAGCCGGTCTTGATTGCATTGTTCAGGCATGACATGGAGCCCCCTAAGCTGTCAGGAGCCGAAATCGCAGCGTGTCCTGACTTCTGAGAGACTTGAAAGATTCGACATGTATCTCAGCGTGGCATCATGAGGGATCCGTGTATCAGGAATGCTACTCACCATGATCCTTCCCCAAAACCTAAAGCCGAGGCCTCAAACTTAGACTTTCTTTTCTGAAGCTCCCTACATCCCACCCAAAGAGGTGCCAAGCTGGCGGTGGGACCTTCCCCTGGAGGGGCGCCGGTGATCGGTCTCTTTGCCAGAGGCACTCCCCCAGGATACAGCCCTTCGGAGGTTTGGCTTTGAGTTCAGGTACCCAGAGAACCCAGAGAACCCAATATCCCTTAACTAAGGAATATACCTAAAAATCATTTTAAGGCCCCTATCATTTAGGGTACATTCCTCAATTAAGGGGTAGTGGGTTCTCTGGGTAAAGAGTTGCAAAACTGTCTTGGGCAAGGCTTTCCGCAGTATTTTCTAGGGGCTGTTGACAGGCGTCGTCTCTATCGGAACATGCTGTAGGGTCTTTGGGGAATGTATGAAATCTAGTTTGACGCACTTCGTAAATTGTCTTCCTAGGGGGCTTAGTTGCTCCAACCCGGAAACCAATAATCCCATGGTCCGAAAGACAGGGGCTCGGCAATGAGGGACCCACAATCAGGGGGATAGAGGGTTTGGGAGTAATGTAGGGGCCTCAATAATTCGACTAGGGTTTTGGGGGTTCCTTATCATAACTATAGTATAATATACCCCCCAAATCCCTATTCTAATGATGAAGGCCCATATATTATGGGAAGGAAGTGTCGAAGCTTTAGCGTGTGAGGCTTCTGATCTCGGGTTCTACAAGTAGCTTAAGGACGACATCTACCCCAAAACGGGTTTAAGACTCGTTATACCATGTAGGGATTTATAATGGAAAGAGTACAGGGCCCTTACTTGTGGATACTATCCTAAAGTAAGGGCCCTAGAACCCTAAAACCCCTAAACCCCTAAACCCTAAACCCTAGACCTTAAAACCCTAAAACCCTAAAGCCCTAAACCCCTAAAGCCCTCAACCCTAAACCCCTAAAGCCACCCTCGGGTTCTAGAAGATGAGGAGATTGGGCCTTCAGGATCAAGGATTTACGGTTCCAGCTTCGAGGATTCAACGTGCAATACTGCTGATGATACAAATCTCCTGAAAGACCCTAAACTATGGGAATTATGGCATATACCTTATAGGTAATGCAGGATTTATATCATCAACCGTATTAGAGGGGCCTCAGTACTCACCTACACTATTTTGGGGGGGTTCATTCTTAAATTTATAGCGCAACATACCCCAAAACCCTGTTCTAATTGTCAAGGCCCCTACATTAGGGGCGCTTGTATTTCTGATGCCCTTGAGCTTGGAGCTCAAGCTCAGGATTCAGGGGATGAGACTTGGTGCTTGGGGTTCGGGGGGTTCAGGGGTTTAGGGGTTTTAAGGGTTTTAGGGTTTTAGGGGTTTTAGGGGTTGTATGGGTTTTTAGGGGTTTTTAGGGGTTTTCAGGGGTTTGGGGGTTTAGGGTTTAGGGGTTCAGGGTGCTATCTGCGCCGGCACAATTTCGATTGAAGCTAACGTCCTGCTTTCCTATGGAGCTTCTTCTCTGAAGACGTCCGTCGTCTCAGCCCTCGACTCCCTTAAAGCTCCCAGAGAGCCCAATACCCCTAAATTATAGGGCCCTTAAGATTATGATTTAAGTATATTCCGTAATTAAGGGGGATTGGGTTCTCTGGGCTTAAGCCCCACGTGCACTGCCGGAGAAGCTGTATTTCAGATACCCCGCCACCAGGGCCTCTTTATGGTAGCTGGAACCTACGTCCTGACTAAATTTACGTTGCATTTGTTTCAGATCCAAGGTGGCTCCTAGATTCCTAGATGCCCTCCACATGTTCTTTCTTCGGGTTACCCTAGCACCGACCCCTGAACCCGCAACGTAAGCGCGGTCTTTTTTTAGCAAAGAGCTTCGTTCCCGAATGTAGGTACCTGGTTAATGACAACTCTTGACCTGAGTCCCGAGCTTGAAAGGATCCATCTGAACAGCCATCTAATGAAGCTACGGTTGACGATATAAATCCTGCAGTCTTGCATTACCCATAATGAGCCCATAATGAGGAATATACCATAATTCCCATAGTTTAGGGTCCTTAAGGGTAATGCTAAGGATTTGTATCAGCAACAGTATGTCTTGTTCAGGCTCCTAGATTGCACGCTAAGCTTCCTAAACTGCTACCCTACAACCCTAAAACCCTTGAGCTTGCTTAGACCCTAAACCTCTGAACCTACACAGTTTCAGTTCTCTTACCTGGAACCCAAAGCCCTCTTCCGCTAATTCGGGCCCCTAAACTACGTCCCACTCAAAATCCCTCTGTCGACTTGAGCCCAGGTACCTTCGAGGTGGCGAGGTGATCGAGGGGTTTCAGGGCTTCTGGTAATTTTTTGGAGATCGTTGAAAATACGAGTAACACTAAAAACCATCATCATAATCACAACCGCAGTAATAGTAATAGTAATAAGAGCAGAAATAGCAACGATTTTCATAAGGCAGGGGATGTGACTAGTCAGGGCCTTACATTATATTTTTTATCAGGGCTCGATCTACAGAGGATCCCCACTGCTAAAGGTCTAACCCGAGTCCTCCATCGTCTGCAACTCGCATTATGGGTAGTTCTCTTAAAGTAGGGGCCCTTGTAGGGTCCTTTTTGCGATGTAAGGCTGCCGTATCATATTTTTGGACCTAAAAAAGGGATCCCCGTTTAAAGAACTACCCATATGGCTCAAAACTTCTGAGACAGAAGCGGCCCTAAAAATGCTCAGGACTTAGATGGATGGCAGGATGCCTTTTGACTGTTTCTGCTGTAGTTGCTGCATGATTTCTAGAGGGTTGCACCGCTTCTTTCTCCTTTTGGGATGCAGGGACATGCAGAATGTGCGCTCAAAAATCTGAACCACCATACTCTGACCTTGTGTGTGTACTTTGCATATCGTTTACAGGGCGCGGATCTTGCGCTGGCAAGCGTTGTTGTGAGCTTGGCAGAGCTATTGTAAACCTTTGATTCAGAAACCCCTAAACCCTTTGGCAAGCGCCAGAATTCTAAAATGACACATTTATTGCAGGAGAGGGTGTACTAAAATCAGGGGTCTACATACATGTTGCCATGGAAACTTAGCTTCGCGGCAGGTCAGAGTAGAAATCAAGCCACCAAAAAATCCGACGTGATCGGTCCCAAGTCCCAAAGCCTGGGTATCCTGGTGCCCACCTTAATGATGATATAACAACAATTAAAGTGGAGTAGGACAGGGGTCCTGATACAAAGACGCCTAACGTCGGGGAGTTCATTCAACAGGGGTCTAAAATATGAGCTTCACAGAGCAGTACAACCCTAAACCTTAAAGTACCTCAATAAGAAACCCAGATATCCTTCAGCAGGTGCCGCGGATGCGCCGTGTTTCACCCGGCCATCGACTCCTTTCTGCAAAAGAAACGAAGCTGGCGGTCTTTGCAGAACTTCTGGTTTAGGGTTTTAGGGCTTAGGGTTCAGAACACTAAAGATATATAGGGGTCGGAAGAACCAGTGGTAACTACGATACCCCGTTATAGTCGCCATGCAACCTTCCCAACCCCAAACCCTATTCTAATTTCTAAAGCGCCTATGTTGCCTTGTTTGGGGATCCTTTTTGAGAAGGGACCTTGTTACTTAGGGTCCATATTGGGATCCCTTATGTGCTCAATCAGGACAACAAGGCATCTAGGTTTAGGGTTTCAGGGTTTCCACAAAGCCATAAATCACTTCCGACTCAGCACGCGAAAATTCGAGCCCCTCAACTGCAAGGACAACCCCTGGAGCCTTTGGGCTTCATACTTAAACCCCAGGCCAGAAAGCTGAAATATGCATATTCCTCACATGTCCGACGGTGTCCTTCTCATGGTTGAGCTTGCATACAGAAAAATCCTATCAAAGCCCGAAAGAATCCAATAACACCTCATACATCCTCGATACAACCAACCCCCTTTAAAATGCAACCCTCAGAGACCCTGTCCCGCTGCAAACCGTACACCACCATCTTCCCTCAACCCTAAACCCGAAACCCCAAACCCTGAAGCCTAAAACCCTAAACCCTAAACCCCTAAAACCCCCCAAAACCCCAAACCCCTAAACCCACTTCCTTTAAGGATCGAGCCCTGGCTGTGCTTGAAGCCGCCCTCACAGCGCTGCCTGGCGCGCGGAGCCCAGAGTCGATCCAGGGGGGCTTTTAGAGGTTTTAGGGCTTTAGGGGCTTTAGGGTGTTAGGGTTTTAGGGGCTTTAGGGGTTTTAGGGCTTTAGGGGCTTTAGGGTTTTAGGGTTTAGGGGCTTTAGGGGCTAGGGGCTTTAGGGTGTTAGGGTTTAGGGCTTTAGGGGCTTTAGGGTTTAGGGCGTTAGGGTTTAGGGGAGTCGATCCAGGGAGCTCCGGTTTTCCAACCGCCCCAACGCTTCAACTCTGTTCTTTGGGGTTTTTAGGGGCTGTTAGGGGCTTTTAGGAGTTTTGGGGGTTTTAGGGCTTTAGGGGTTTTATGGTGTTTAGGGCTTTAGGGTTTAAAGGGCTGGTAGATGTGGATGTTTATGGAGGTTTTACGATTCTTATCGAGCTTTTGCAGGGGTTCTCGAGGGCCGAGACCCTTCAGAACGCCTGCGGCCTGTGGTAAACCCTCTAAAGATATCCGCAAAATCCTACAACCCCCTATGGTAGCCCTAAGGAAGAACCCTTAACAAGCCCCCCTTTATATGGCAACCTTAAAGAAACCTGTTTTCAAACAAGGACTCGGGGGCCTACCTGGTTTCCCTCTCTGTAAAGAAACCCCCTGAGCAAAACCTTATTACCGCTAGTATTACCCCCATGGTCGCCCTAAGGAAAAACCCTAAATGCCCTCTTACAAGGCATCCATATGCTAGCCTTAAGGAAAACCTTAAAAGGCTCCCAGACCCCCTGAGCCTCAAAGGTGCAGCCTTTCGACCACGCCGAGCCCGAGAGTTGGCGAGCCTCCGCGCCAAGTGGGCTTGTTGTTATAATTTAGCGCTCCAAGGTCGGTTTAGGGTTTCGGGTTTAGGTTTAGGTAGGTTGTTTAAATTAGGGTTCCTTGTTTTTAAGGCCCCATTATACATGGTACGGCACCCTTGTAACAGGGACCCTAGTTTAGGGATTTAGCGCTCAAAGGTAGGGGAGCCTTTGGGGGTTTAAGGGCCTTAGTAGTAGGGGGTTTAATATGGTTCAATATGATACCCTCCCTTGGGCTCCTCATTATCACCCTGATTCGATGTATCCTAGTCATGGTAGTAATAGTAGTAGTATCAGTAGTAGTAGTAGTAGTAGTAGTAGTACTTGCAAATCTAGGTATAACCGACTTGCTGAGGGGCTTGAGGCTTGTGATCTTTTAGCCTCACAAGAAGGGTTCATGATGCCTGCTTGGGAGTGCGGACTTGCCCAGAGCATGGGAACTCAGACCCCGTAATGCGCAGGAACCTCAACACGCACCACTAGTCTTCACAGTTTAGGGTTTAGGGCTTCAGCTCCTTGAAATTTTCAAATCATGGCAAAGCATGCCCCAAAACAAAGGCCCCAGTCTCTCTTGCGAGACTGCATGCCTTCAAGCTCTCTAGTCAAGGGCTCCCAAATCCCAAAGCCAGTGCGGAACCTGGAAAGGGAAAGCTTGAAGACACTTGAATCCTACACCCTACACCCCCAAAAACCGCTGTCCTTTGGGAAGTTACGGCCTCCATGTCTCTGCTTCCCAGGGTTTAGGGTTTAGTGTTTAGGGTTTTAGGGTGTTGCGCATGGCCCAGTGAGTTTGATAGGGCAACTCATTGGGTCGCACGATCACCAAGATTGCGGTTCACCAATTCAGATCCGAATGTTTTTGCGAATCGGAGGGCTCGGGAAGCTGGCTTCTTTTTGGCTCAACCGTCAGTATCACACGCTTGTTTCTTTCAAGAGGGTTCGCAGCAGCCAGCACATGTGAATAAGGAACAGGCTAAGAAGTGTTTCGGCATTGGGCACGGGATTCTGCGAGCAATGGGGCTCACATACTGCAGCTTCCTGCGACAGGTCTTCTGCAAGACAAAATTTGTGGGATCTCGAAAAGCTGTCAGGGTTTTTGGTGTCAGTGTTTCTATTCAGACATGCGTGCTGTTCCCATCTCACGCTTGGAACTTGTGGCTCCAGGCTGCCGAACGGGATGCTGCAGGGTAATCTTGCCCAAGCCATTATGGAGATTGCCTTTATCTAAACATCCTCGCATCACAACCAGAAACTTGCAAACGGCACGTGATATCACAAAGAACCAGACTGCTAGACCAAGCCCGAAAAACATTGATGGCTGCTGCCGCCGTTCGCATCGCCAAGGTTGAGTTCAGCAAGCACTCCACAACACTGGTAGCAGCCAGCCATGGCTTCCCTGCAGGCGCACGGATAAAGGTGGAAGGGCTGCCGGAACTGCAGCGAGAGACCTTCATAGTTAATTGGTCAACAGACGGCCGATTCTCGATCTGGCGCAACATTTGCGTGGAGATTTCCAGTGTGGACCCGTCCGAATCTATCGTCCGTACAAGGAGCCCACATCAAATCAGTAGTTTTTTGGATAATGTTACGCTGCACGTTTTCGACACCGACGTCCACCTTATGGTCGAAAAGGCTTTCCATATCAATGAGGTTGTTGACGATTGTTCTGTGCGCCTCAGGGCTTGGTGTGGTGATCAGAGGACATGGTACCCAGCAAGGCTATCTGCCAATTGGGCCGGCGGATCGTTGAGTATGAAGCATTGCGACGTGGTTCTGTCGCAGTCACAATGCACAGGCTCTGGTGTTGCAACGCTCGCTTGTCGGCCACCCGTCTCTGAAGAGTCATGCATTCAAGACTGGCGCGAGGCATTGCGGGCAGTGCGGGGATGCGTCAGCAAAGAGGTGCCGCCTGCAACGCAGGCTGCGCTTCCAGGGTCACCGCTGCTACACGTCCAGCATTGTGGATGGGAGCACTGCATTGGTATTTTCCAGCGCACCAGCGAGATGAAGTTCGAGTTGGGGCCGTTAGTGTCCGTCGTCTATGTGGAGCAACTTCAGATGTGGTGCCTCCTCGCCGACGTTGAGGCCGTCTACCCTTTGTGTGAGCGGCGCTGGGATTTGGGACTGAAAGACTTTGATGGTCCTCAGCTTCTCTACATTCGCGCAGCAAGTCCACTCGGTCGCTGGGAGCCTGTGATTGGCCCAGGGCCAGGTGGGTGAAGGGCTTCAGACGTTGAAGTTTAGGGCCAGGTTTGGGGTTGTGGCGGTTGGCTTTGAGGAGTGTGGGGCTGAGGAGGGTTGCGGGGTTGAGGAACTTAAGACCATCCTGGACCCTCCTTCCAGAAGGATCCCGCGGACCTCAAATTTCTGAGTACTGTGAGGTCCTCTTGTCAGCATCTACAAAGAGGTGACGATCGTGCAACCAGCTTCAAGGCAGACATCCATGCTAATGCATCCTAGCAGCTGTTTGGTTTTGGATATGCTCCTCAACTACACTCACGCAGATTGGCGGGGTGGGCTCCATTCAAACAACATTTGGGGTCTGAGCTCCCTGGAAGCAATCTTGACCGCAGTCCGCTTATGGCGAGAGCTTCGTGTATGTTCCGCCGTGTGCCGGCCATGGCAAGCCGCTCTGAAGCCGTTCGCTTCTCTAACTCGTGTGTGCTACCGCGCGCTGCGGATACCAGACGGAATCAGCTTGTCCATGCCATCCCTTCAAGACATTGTTCGAACCATTGTTTTGTCAGGAAACACATGGATGCATGGTTTGAACATGATTCACTTGCCGATATTTCTGAATCATGCTTGGCCCGCACGTGTGTCGGCTGTGGAGCTTTCAGCTGAAAGAGGCATTGAGGAAGAGCATTTCTGGAGTGGACCAACGGCTCAAACTGTCAACAAGCATGCAGTTGCTGCCTCCCAAGTTGCGCAGCAGATGCTTCGTGGCGTGCCACTACCCTGGAAGGTGCGGCCACACACCACAAAAACTGAAACACGAGATGGACGCAGATTTGCAGGCTGCGACTTGCTAGATTTTCATCACGAGTTCAAACCGGAGAGATCTGCAGCCGCAGTGTTCGTACATGCAGACACCGACGGGCAGATGCAAGTTTGCCTAGCCGATGGCACCGAACTTCTTCCGCATTCAACTGACGTGCTTGGCCCCTTGATAAACCAGGGAATATCTGTATCGGGGGTGACACGACGCTGGGCATCAACCTATCATCAGCCTCGTGCAGACGGTGAGCCCTGCGGGCTTCCCTTTTGCGGAAAGTCGCGTCGTGCTCCTTGCCATGTCTGCTCGAAAGATAAAGAAGGCCGAACTCGACTGGGAGCTTCCCAGCTTTCAGGCGGATATCAGTTGCACTTCTTGACTGCAGATGCTGCCGAGATCACACTGGAAATCTGCATCGATCTGATTCCCTTCTTTGCAACTTCCAAGGACCCTTCACTCGTGGAACAGCTGCTGGCAGTTGTCCCCTGGGAAGAAGACGAGGAAGAAGAAGAAGGAGGCGAAGAAGCAGGCGAGGAAGCTGAGGAGGAAGATGACTGGGACGAGGACGAGCCGGCACAGCCCGGACCTGGGGAAAGTCATTTTCCCACTGCCCACGATCTATTTCAAGCCGGTGATCTTGGCGAGTCTGTAAGGCCCCCGAGACGGCGCCTGGTGGGGAAACAGCGGCCCCCCGAGAGTTACCGAAGCTGATTGCCCCTTGTCCAGCTTTGGGGACGTGGGCCCCGGGCAAAGTTCCCATCGCAGCTCGCTTGGCTCCGAAAACCCGACTTCAACACAGGTTCGCAAAGCAGTCCCCCCGAAAGTCAAAGTGCTCCGGCCTCTCCCGACCGAGGAGTAACTGCGCCGGCCCTGCGGTATGTGGAGCTCACAGCTGAGCGGCAGACAGGCCTTGGGTTTGCAGACTGCCCTGTACCCGGAAAGCAACACCTTTACAAATCTCAGCGATGACGAGTAGAGCCGTGGGCTCAACAAAAGCTACCGGTAACATTTCGGCTGTCATTCTCATTCTGAGCATTTCTCAGAACCATGTTCTTTTGTATTTATGCCGGTGGATCCCGATGTGTTTGCGTCTTCAGGCACTGAGTTTTCAGGTTGAGGACGTTGTGGCATATGTAGGGGTCTGAACAATGAAAATTGGGTCTTCGTGCACATTATATTGAAACTGCACTAAGGAGCCCGAAGGAATAATACCGTTACTGGTTCACGACCAGGTGCTGGACTACTGTAGCTTGTTTTGGCTAGGCGACGTCTCCAGTTCTGGGTTTACTTCCAGCAGCAGGACTGAAAGTAGGGTTGTATACAAAGAGCAACAACTCGAACTACAATTATGCTACTAATAAGAGGCTGAAGGCTTTCTTGTTCTGGGTCCTGGGCATCCGGGGTTCCGTTTCCTTTGAATAGTTTGCAAGATAAAAGGGTTGCAGGTACTTGAAACAAGCTCGGAACAACTGCGCGGAAAGGCTTGGTACAACTCGTGCTTCTGTGGAACGGCGAGCGCGGGTCATCGGCGCCAGCACTGGAGCCCCCATCATCAAGAAGATCTGATAATGATACCGCGTTAGAACATGTTGTGTTGGCTCCGTGGAGAATTCCGCGTTCAGACTGTTCAAACTTGCTGACATCAAACTTGCGAGACATCACCCTACTGGATTGGTGGGTGATGTCCAGGATCTGAAATTTCCGGGTTCGGGATTTTGAGTCGGGGTCTTGGGGTGCCCCGAACCACCGGATTCAGGAGGAGCTGATCGAGAAGCTTTGGCCTCTCAAGGCCACGGAGAGTGACGTCTGTCGTCATCTCAGTTGTTCAGAACCTCCAACCGCAGGCCAATCAAAAAAGTTTCTTAGCAATATGATGGCTTAGTAAACAGTAGAGGGAAGTGTAACAGTGGAACATGGCCCAATCTGGTATTACACATCCCACCAGAATTTGCAACAGCATGGTAGCCTGTCGGGCGGATTGTCAGAACTGCACTGAGCTGATCTACTCTCCAATCGAGATACGGCAACTAAATTCTGCTGCAACAGAAGGTTCATACAAGCAAAGAGTGGGCTATATCGAGGTTTGGGGATACATAATGTTTGACCGAAAAAGCCAACTAAAATCAAGAGTAGCAGTTCTACTCATGTGCTATGGTGTAGCAGTGCTACAAATATGTCAAACACATGAGTGCAGTGAGGCTACAAATCTTCAGGGGCGTGTTTGGAGTAAAGCTGGGTTGAAGCCTTGTAGGAAGCAGCTGACTTTCTAGGTTCGTTTCTCAGGTTCGCGGGCTTTGAGTCTTCCCTGGTCTGCGTGGAAGCGATTTGCAGTTTTGCTTACGCTTTTGAGTTCAGGATATGGGTTTGAGAGTTCGTGGCTCTAGACTCGGTGGTTTGGGTATGGGTTGGTTGGCCTGCGCTTAAAGCGACTTTGAAGACGTTCATGGCTCAGGGCCTTTGGCCCGGATGTTTCTTGGGTGATTCCAGGCTTTTCGTAAACAGCGACGCCTAAGCCTTACGTTGTGAAGTATGGTCTTTGGGGCCAGAACTCTCTCGGTATGCTTCCTTTTCCACAGATGGAAGGGTCCCAGTACAGGGCTGGAGATTCTAGCATACTCCACTTTGGATCGCAGCAAAGTCGGGGATGAACGAAAAAAGCCGTTTCTACCCGAACAATACCGTCAGCCGAAACCCCAAGCCCAGCCTTCGAACACACCCTCCGCCTGCAATCCGAACGACCGAGGGCACTCCATTTTGGTGCACTGGCGTGCTCCAGACCCGAGCCTTCAGCGGGACCGGAATTCAGGGCGGTGCAAGGCTAAGGCACCTAAGGGATTAGGGTCAAGGCACCGAGGGTATGGCAGCAAGCTTATGTGAAGGATTCCGAGATGTCGGGTCCTTGTTCTGGGGTCCCATATGCAAACGGGTTGTCCGCACTCATCGCAAGTCGAACTCCTGTAATAGTCAAGGGCATGCCGCACAATTCCCAGAGTCTGTTTGCAAACACAGGTTCTATTCATAGTTCAATCTTCGATCAAGATCGTACTGACGGCGATGGCCACGAAGAGCGAGTGCCTCAGCAGGAAATGCGATCGAAGCGACCAGATGCCTGGCAGCAGTGTCGGCCACGGACACGGAGAGGACAGTAGCTTTAAAAAGGTGCGTTTGGGGTTCAGTTTTGAGGGCATTTGGTTTCCTCAGGGTTCTTTCAGAAGCTTTTGACAAAGCCTCTGCTAGAGGCAAAGGGGAGGGACCTCCGTTTGATGCGAGCGCGTGCAAAGAGCGATCCGAACAGCTTCTCGATTGGTCGGCAGGAATGTTGGTGGCCACCGTGCGCGAAGTGCTGGATGGACTGCCCTTCGTTTTCGGGGCACAGAGCTTCCAGCAGGCCGGGATCGAAGCCCTCCGAACCGGCTTTCATCAGGGCTCCCAGATTCCAGGGTTCTCTTTCTTGGAAAGGGGGATGTCCTTCGTCCGAATGCACGAAGTGTCGGGACGCCTTAGGACTCAGGATGTGTTTGCCAGATGCCAGGGTGCTCAAGTTTAAAAGGCGGGTATGCAGGCTGTGTCAGAGCTGCACGTGAGAAAAGAGCAAGAGCCGTCAAGATTTGAAACCGAGTCGCAAGGGAGCAGAGTATGCAAATAGTCCAAGTTTCGCCAGAAATGAGAGGCAAACATGGGCGTCTACGAGCAGATCCTGCGAGACATGAAGGCCAGGGGCGTTCAAATGAAATCCGCCCCCCAAGCTCACTCAGAGGCTCTCCACCCTGAAACTGAAGTCCCGAACCTGAGCTCGAGTCGGAAGGAGGATGGTTCTTGCCATCTTCGCAGCTGGGGCTTTAAACCCTAAACTTTCCTAAACC
>CAJNJA010046341.1:12814-26531 GCA_905231915.1 Symbiodinium necroappetens | reverse complement strand
AAGCCCTAAACCCTGAACCGCTAAAGCCCTACACCCTAAACCCTAAAACCCTAAACCCCAAAACCTCCCTGTTAAGCCCTGAGCCTTGCCTAGATGCCATCGCGGTGGACCCGTTTAACGGCTACTACCCGACCTCGACTGCGACCCTGCGCCCTGAGCCACGAAAGCCGATCAGCCGTAGCATGTAGGATTTAGGCTTCGGGAGCTAAAGCTTTCCGGGGCTTGGAGCGTTTTTGGGTGTTGGGGTCCTTTCGGATTTCTAGGGATTTAAGTTGTTTGCGTTTTGGGCTTAGGCGATTCAGGGTCTAGGGCATAAGAAGGGGTCTAGGGTCTAGGGAAAGTTCTGGGTGAGTGGGGTTTTAAGGTTTAGGATGTCGACCTGTAGGCCTACGGACGTATGGCGGTAGATTACAGCATGGGGCCTTGGTGACGGTTCGGGGACGTACTCGGCTCTTCGACGACACCCTAAACCCTAAACCCTAAACCCCTACAGAAGGCTGACGCACTGGAAGCCACCAGGCCCCTGAAGCATCCGATAGAGGGGCCGCTCCTCCAAAGGGTTGATATAAGGTTTCTGGGTGTACTATGCTGCAGTGTTAGTTGGTACTCTAAGGGAATACGGTTGATGATATAAATCCTGCATTACCCACAATAAGGAATATACGATAATTTCCATAGTCTAGGGTCCTTAAGGTAATGCAGGATTTATATGATCAACAGTAGTTTCACGAATCCTTGAGACCGCCGTATTACCGAAGGCAGAGAAGAGGTGTCTTCTGTTGCAGGGCTCTGCTGGGGCTTGGGTTTTCGAGGTTGCGGGCCGGGGTGGAGTTAAGCACTGCTAATATAGGGGCCTTAATAATGAGAATAGGGTTTCGGGGCATATTCTACTACCACCATAGTAAGGCACACCCAAAACCGTATTCTAATTATTAAGGCCCCTACATTACTTGCTGAGCCTCCAAACCTCTACGCTGCGCGTGACTTTGGAATCTTCCCTTCATCCTTCGCACCCGGCCTTTCTGCGGGCACATAGAATAGATCATAACACGGACATTGACATGTATGCATGGATTTTCGGGTCTAGGGAAATCATAAAAAGAGAGCCCAAAACTTGCCGGAAGTTTTTGGGGATTGAGGGTCTGGGGAAATCAGGATAAGGACTCCTGGTACTTGTAGCAATTCTTCAGTGTTTAGGGTTTAGGGTTTAGGAACTTTTCAGGGGTTTGGGGTAAACTCTACACCCTAAGCCCTAAACCCGAAACGTCCCCATCCCACAGTGTCGAACTCCAAGCCAGCTCGTGCTTTTGCCACAAAGACCCGGCCGCGATCCGCCGCAAGTCCTCGTACCCGGCCTCGTGCGAGGTCAGTACGGTTCCACTATAATAAGGTTGTATCAAGATTCCGTAAGGGTTTTACGAGGTTTCTGCAAGGGGGCTCTGGCAAAAGCTCTTAAGTGAGCTTGGAAGGCCCTATTGCTTTGAGGGTTCCTTCAAGGCTTCTGAGTCTATGCAGATGACAACACAAGGACCTTTGGGCTCTACAATTGCAAAAGAATTCGGTGTATGTTCGTGCGAGCATAAACTAGTGGCTAATCAGGGGATGGTGATGTTAATTACCTAGACGTCAGTAGTAGGGCCGATGAGGCCTCCAAGGTACACCAAGGCACCGAGCCCCCGAAATGTCATGAAACCCTAGCTCAAGGAAATTCTCAGAAGAACCCACCATAGGATTTAGGGTTTAGGGTTTAGGGTTTAGGGTTTAGACTTAATAGGAACCTAGACTTCCTCAATACCCAAGTCCCTAATACGCCAACCTGGGGCCCAAAAGACCCACCTTTTCAAGGAACTATATACAGGAACCACACTAAGGAAGCCTGAACAAGTAGGTCTTTTCCGCTACAGGAACGCATTGTCATGCCCTTTGCATTACCCCCCCCCCCCTCCAATACTAAAAGGCGCCCCAAGCTCCAAACACCAGGCACAAAAAGAAGGAAAGAAGAACCAAATGACCAGACAAACACACAGTAAACCCTAAACCCGAAACCCTTAGCCTAAACCCTAAACCCTAAACCCAAACCGCAAACCTAAGCCCAAACCCTACACCTAAAGCCCAAACCAGAAAGCTTTTAACCCGAAACCCTCAGCCAAGATTTGCTCCGTGAGTTGAGACTGCCCGAACTCCCGCAAAGCCAAGTCATAAACCCTAAACTCCAAGCCGTCATATAGGGGCCTTGGTAATTAGAATAGGGCTCCCTTAAAGGGTTATCACGAGTATAAGGGTTGTGAGAATTTATAATGGTTCTATGAGGGTGTAGTATAGGGGCCTTAACAATTAGAATATGGTTGTGGGGTATGTTTTACCGTAACTTTAGTAAGGAACCCCCAAAATAGTACAGGTGATTATTTAGGCCTTTGTGGCAACCCCATTTGTGCAAAGCTTAGGGCTTGTAGGGTTTAGTGTCTAGGAAGCTTCAGATGCCGCATAACAAGGGGCCCGGCAAGTAGAGTGGTCGTCTTAGGGTTTCTGATACTTGTTAATCTTTGAGAGTAGATAAGAACTACCCACTAACCATAAGGAACTAACTGGGCCCCTTTGTCGGGTATGGGGTTGCGGAGTTGGGGTTTAGGGTTTTGGAGCCCCGAAAAACCCCACGCCGGGCCTTGAGCCGTCGACTCGCATCTCAAAAAGACAGGCAGACGGGGAAGGGCAGCTTCGCACCTTGTCCCAGGCGTTAAGACTGTGGGGCTGTAGGGTTTGGGGTCCTGCGAATTTTGCATTTAGGGTTCAGAGATAATCTTCATCAGCACCAGGGATTCTGTGGTATGTCTACCAGGCCTTTGCAAGGCTGAGGCTTTGAGACTTTGGGGCCTTTAGGGCTTAAAATCGTCAGACTAAGAGGTTCCACTACTGGGGTTCTTTCGAAAGGTTTTTGCAATGCACGGGTTGAGGGACTTTAGGGTTAAACTTCGTCAGAAGGAGGGGCGATCATGTGACGACCCTGCTTCGGGAGGGGGGGGGGCCTTTGGAAGTTTGGAGTTTATGAGACTTATCGGCTTAGGGTTTAGGGTTTACAAGTTTTGGGGGGTTTGGGGTTCTATGGATAAGGCTGGGGGTTAAGGGTGTAGGAGTATGGCTATAAGGGCTAAGGGGGGGTTCTGCAGTGGTTTCCTTGGGGTGGGGTTCGATGAGGGTGCTATCCGATTCGGGCTTTAGGATTTTCAGGCCCTGGTTGTTTTTTTTTTACAGTTGGGGTGACTCTTTTACGTCTGCCCGGCATAGGCTGTTTTAGGGTTTAAGGTTTAGGGTCAGAGGGATACACAATGGATGCTAACTTTCCGTGGTAAGCATAATGATATCACCTTATAGAGCCCCTTACAGGACGCCTTAAAGCAAACCCTTATACAACCCCCATCAAACCCTCGAAGAACCCTTATGGAACCACTTGAAAGAACCCTCAAAGAGCCCCTTAAAAGAACCCTCACAGAACCCCTTAACAGAACCCTTATGGAACCCCTTAAAGAACCCTTTAAGAAGCCCTCAAAAGAACCCCAAAACCTTCCCCCCCCTTCGCCCTCGTCATCTCAGAGAAGGCCGAGGCCCAGGCTGAACTTAGAGCCCCATGCGGCCGCTGTTCCTAAGCTGCCCGAGCTCGCGGTGTCTCTTGGGCTTTTTTAGGGCTTTGAGGGCTTTAGGATTTTAGGGTTTAGGGAGCCAGGCTATAGGGCTTCAAGGTATTTAGGGTTTAGGCTTTAGGGGTTTAGGGCTTTAGGGCTTAGGGTTTAAGGCTTTAGGGCGTCAGGGTATTGAGGATTTAGGGTTTAGGGTGTAAGGCTTTAGGGTTTCAGGGCCTTTCGCTTTTCGGGTTTAGGGTTTATTGCATTGGGCGTTAGCTGGCTTAGGGTGCACTGCTTTGAGGCTTTGGAGCTTCCGAGTTTAGGGAGGCTTTGGGGCTTTAGGGCCTTTGCTTTTCGGGTCTAGGGTTTATGGCTTTGGGGCTTTAGGGCTTTAGGGCTTTCGGCTTTGAGTTTAGGGCTTAAGGCGTTGGGGGTGTTTGGGCGTTCGGTGTTCGTGCTTAGGGTGCAAGGGCTGTGGGGCTTCGGTGTCTTTGGGCTTAGCCTTGGAAGCACGGAGAACCCCAAAAGCATGAACCCCCAACCCTAAACTACCCTAAACCCCTAGACCACGATTCCCACAACTCCCATAGTAGGGCGGCACTGTCGGTAATCTAGCTGTGCTGTTATACTGGCGCTACCCCCAAAAACCCTATTCCAATCTAAACACACTCTAAAACACTCTCTATACACCCTTATAAACCCTGGACAACCCTTTGAACAACCCTTGAAGAACCGTTTTTCTAATTGAGGCCCCTACAGCAGGTACCCCCCCTAAGCCCTAGTCGCTGGGTCACATGGCCCCAGCACATGATCCCAAAAGCCCTAAACCTTACACGCAATCCTAAACTACCCTAAACCCCAAAAAAAACGATTCCCACAAAGGCTCTAAAGCCCTAAACCTTACACCGCAATCCTAAGTTCACTCCGCCACGTTCGAGGATGCGAAGGATCCACGCATGTGTGGGCCGAATGCAGGCCTCAAAGAAGAGCGAGGACCGCAGTGACCGCAGAGAACCGCGTATTAGCCAGGTTTAGGGTTTTAGGTTTCGGGTTTTGGGGTTTAGGGTTTTAGGGTTTTAGGGTTTAGGGTTTTAGGGTTTTAGGGTTCAGGGTTTAGGGTCCAGGGTTTAGGGTTTAGGGTTTAGGGTGCACTAGCCAGCTTGAAGTCTCTCAGCGTGCCACGAGTGACGTGATGCATAAGCATGCCGTGGAGCATGACTATGCTGTTGTCAACGTCGCCAAGCGCGATGGCTGTGACCACATTGTCTCGGACAATCGTGCCGCAAACCGTGCCACTGCTACTGGCCAGGTACCCTTTTACCCTTAACCCCCAGTTTCAAACCAGCTTACAAAGCTCTCACACCACAAGCAGCAGCTGCGGTAGAACTCGAACATTTGGGAGTTGAGCCCTCGCTTTACACCCAAGCCCCTCCCGCCCCAAGCTTAGACATACCGATGAAATCAACATGTAGACCACAAACACCCTTGACAAAACGATAGCCACCATATAAGCAAGCTATTATACTAAACTCCCTTCTAGTCCCTATTGTAGCTAACTACCGTAGAATATACCCCCAAACCCCAAACCCTTGTCTAACTCTTAGGGCCTGTGTCTTGGTATCGTAACGTCGTATCTACATGGATAGAGCTTCTTGAAGCCCCTTGTACCAAAGACGACATGGCCATATTGAGGCAATGCCCAAGACCCAAGGGCTCCCCATAAACCCTAAACCCCAAACCCAAAACCCTACAACCCTAAACCCTAAGCCTTGAGCCCTATCCCCTTAGCCGAAAACCCTCAAACCCTGCCATCCCTCTCCCTAAACCCCCCCGATAGCCTGAAGCTGCGGAGCCCTGAATTCTTAAAGTCTCTACAACCCTAAACCCCTAAACCCCTAAACCCTAAACCCCTAAACCCTAACCCCTAAACCCCAAACCCCCAAACTCCTAAACCCTAAACCCCTAAGCTCCTAAACCCGTAAGCCCGGGCCCTAAACTCCTAAACCCTAAACTCCTAAACTCCTAAACCCTAGACTCCTATGCCCTAAAAACCCTACGGCTCACCCAGAGGTCCGAGTTGCAGTGCGCCCGCCACGCTGTCGAGGTCCCAGGAGCCCTGGCATCTACAAATTTGGGCGTAGGATTTTAGGGGGTTCGGGTTTAGGGCTGTAGGGGTTTCGGGTTTGGGGCTTTTAAGGCATTAGGGTTTAGGGCTTTAGGGTTTAGGGATTCAGGGGTTTAGGATTTAGGGCTTTAGGGCCTTAGGGCTTTCGGGCTTTCGGGCTTTAGGGCTTTAGGGTTTAGGGTTTAGGGTTTAGGGTTTAGGGGTTTAAGGCTCACGGCTTTTGGGGCTTTAGGGCTTTACGGCTTCATTTTTGTTGAAGCTTTGGGCTTTAGTTTTAGGGATGTCAGGGTCTACGCTCTAGTGTTTTTGAAGGCTCTAGGGTTAGGGCTTTAGGGTTCTATAGGGCTTTGGGTTTAGGGCTTTAGGGCTTCAGGGGTTTAGAGTTTCGGGGTTTAGGGTTTGTCGTGGTCTGGCTGCTTGGAATGGCAGAAAGCAGTCGACACACCCTTGATTTTCCTAAATCCCGAACCCCAAAGCACCGAGACCCTAACACCCGAAGGTCCACTGAAACGTAAGCCCCAATTCCGAAATCACGCGATCCGCGTGAACTATGCCTTCATTTACACAAGCTTGCTTAGAACCCCAAACCTTCAAAACCCTAAACCCTAATCCCTAATCCCCAGACCCTAAACTAAGCCCTAAACCCCAAACCCTAATCCCCAGACCCTACACCTATCCTCCGTTGCTGGAATCTGTCGCGTCCCTTGAGGAGCCCCGCTGCCTGGGGTCCCGTGTAGCCCTCGGGGAAGAGCGGGAAGAGCGGGCCCTTGACGATGAGATTGTGGTGGACCATGCCTCTTACCCATAGGCCCCTAAGTAGTTCCTTTTTGGGATTACATTATAGGATTCTAAATTCTAAACCATAAAAAGGAACTACTTAGGGGCCTGTGGGTAAAGGTTAGAGAAGGGCTTAGGGCCGTTTAGGGTCGAGGAGGGTTTAGGGTTTGGGATTTTAAGGTTTGGTGTTTGGGCTTTGGGGTTTCACGGTTTGGGGTCTAAGTTTAGGGCTTAGGGCCAGGGGCTTTCTATGGGTTTGCAAGTGACGTCATCATGAGTTCAGCTATTCTTGCAGACTTCAAGCTTAAAGTTGCAGGTTTTAGTTAGGGCTTTCGGGCTTTAGGGTGTTTAGGGTTTCGCGGCTCTGGGCTTTGACTTGGCGGCTTCTGACCCTTGTTCGGCAAATCGTCCCTGCTGTCCCTACGTTTGACTCCAATGCAAGAGCTGTCTTGCCGTTTCCCAGACAAGCAAAGCCTAAATCCCAAACCCTAGACCCTAAACCCTAAACCCTAAACCCCAAAGCCCTAAACCTAAACCTAAACCCCTAAACCCCTAAACGTAAACCCTAAACCCTAAACCCCTAAACCTTAAATGGTACAATGGACGTTCCTTCGAACTGGGAGCCTGGTCTGGGGCAAGCCAAACCTAGAGCTCGAAACTCGAAACCCATGAGAGCCCCCTCCTTAGTCTCACTATCATGGCTCATCTTCTACTAAACATCCGAGCATCCCCCCCCCCTCAACCCCGAATCCTATAGAATCCTTCGCGGCAGCCCTAGACCCTAAACCTTAAACCCTAAACCCTAAACCCTACACCCTGAACCCTAAACCCTAAACCCTAAACCAACCCTGAACCCTAAACCCAAAACCCTGAACCCCTAACCCTAAACCCTCAACCCTCACTCAAAGGAATCCCCAGCCTGAGAAGGCCAGCATGGCCAGGCGTCCGTTGGTGAGCTCCTTCACGTTGCGCGGCCGAGCGCGGCGAAAGAGGTCTAGGGCGTCTAGGGTTTAGGGTCTAGGGTTCGGGGTTCGGGGTTCAGGGTTTAGGGTCTAGGGTTTAGGGTTTAGGGTTTAGGGTCTAGGGTTAGGGGTTCAGGGTTTAGGGTCTAGGGTTTAGAGTTTAGGGTTTGGGCTTTGGGAAACCCTCCAAAGACTCTGAAGAAGCATGGCGCACCCGAACTAGGACCGTGTGAGGGAAGAAGAACAGCCATTGTGACCACAAAAGATGCAGTGCTCCTTTGGGACTCATCACACTGAAACTGATCGTAATCCTTGTATAAGGAACCGCCGTGACAAAGGCAAGACAAACGAGAAATACCAGAAATGCCAGTAATCATCAATCATAGTAACAGCGATAATAACAGTCATAACCATACTCACAATCAGAATACTACTAATAACAACAACGGAAATCAGCATAGCAGTGGTAATCATCGTTTGCATACAAAGTAGCTAATGATCCCTTACCGAACCCTCATAGAATCCCTTGTGCATTGTAGAACCCTTCGAGAACCCTTATCAGGGTTTAGGGTTTAGAGGAACCCGAAAAGGAACCCTTAACCGGTCCTTCAGGGCCAAATCATCGGCCGCTGCCTTGTCCTGCGGGAGGAACCTCTTGCCGAAGTCCCTGCAAGGCTTTGGGGTTTGGGGCTTAGGGGTTGTAGGGTTGTTTTAAGGAGTGCGTTGGACTTTCACACTGCCAGGCTTCCCGCCGCCTTAATTTTTGGCCCGCACTTGGCTAGAAAAACCTGCGTAGGAAACATCCCGAACTCCACCACGTTCAGTGGGAACGAACATCCCGTACTCCATCTCAGTCCGAAATTACCCACATATCACCTATCAGCACGTCCTGCATCATCGGTTTTCGGGGTTCAGGCCTTGGAGCTAGGGTTGAGGGTTGAGGAGGGTTTTCGGCGGGTACAGTGCGCTGGTTTGAGCAACGCTGAGCATCTATACTTTAGCCCCTAAGTTCTAGAAAGATAAGCTCCTAAACCTCAGTTAACCCTAAGCCCTCCACCCTGTCCTAAACCCTCCTTTAGACAAAGGCCCCTGTAAGCCAGAAAAACACGAATCCTAGACTAGACTTCAAACTTGACAGGCAACTTTAAGCCTTGACAATGCTCAATCCTAACGTCAAAAGGCAACAACCCTGAATCTTCATCCTCCAAAGTTTTAATGACTTGCCAACATGAAAGGCAAACACAACTGTTTCAGAAAAGAAACTGTATTCCAACAGATGATAACGACAGCAAGCATACCTCTAACAAGAAGCATAGTGGGAAAAGAATGAAGATGAGATTTGGAATCAGAGCAATAGAGAAAATAATCACCCTACTAAGCATCGTAACCATAAAAAGCATAGCAGCTTAGCACTCCTGACGAAGAATACTCACAACAATGGAAGAAGACTAGTAACCATGATACTCCGAATAGCAGTCGTAACAACAGTAATACTAATACTCTGATACCCTAAACCCTAAAGCCTAAACCCTAGACCCCAAACCCTCAATCCTAAACCCTAAACCCTAAACTTCCTAAACCCTAAACCCTAAACCCTAAACCCTAGACCCTAGAGCCTAAACCCTAAGCCCTAATGAGGATAAACATCTTTGCCAGGTCGCAGGTCTCCAGGCGCGCGGCTTGCGCCATCGCCCTCGAACATGTCCAACATCGTGATCCTTGTTTTAGGGGACTTATAGGGTTCCATAAGGGTACTATGCCAGGCTCGAAAAGGGTTTAGGGTTTAGGGTTTAGGGTTTTAGGGGCTTAAGGCTTAGGGGCTTTTAGGTTTTTTCTCGCTTTGGTGTGTAGGGCTTTAGGGCTTCGGGGGTTTGAGGCTTTTGGGTTCACGGGGAGACTCGAGAGGGTTCGCACACTTGTCTTCGGGCTTTGGGGCCGGGGGTGTCAAGAAGGGTTTAGGGTTTAGGGTGTCAAGAAGGGTGTTTATAGGGATTTGACAGCGTGTTTTTTTCTGCTTTGTAGGATTGTGTAACAGCTTGCTAGTTGCATTTGTTGTTTGCCATTGGTTTCTGTGGGCCTTGTTTTCGGTGACTTGGGTTTCTACAAGGTTTCGGGCTTAAGGCTTGTTTTTTGCTTCCGGCGCTTCGAATTTCAGACTTGGCGACTGTTACAGACCTCAACAGGTGTGATGAGGGAAGGTGGGGGGTCACGCAGCTTCAACAGATTTAACTGCTTCTGCAGCAAGATCTCACTCCTTTTGCAACGCCCACGTGCGCTGCCAACCACTGATCGTTGCGTCACTCTCTTGCGCCCTGAGTCATAGAATTAGTGGCCGCGACATGTACAAAGGAGCCCTGTGTTGCGTTTGAAGGGGGCTGCGAGCCCGCAAAAAGTGATGAGGTGGCACGATCCGCAACCAGGAACATTGCGGCCTCGATTGGTGTAGAGTCCGACAATGCCTGAGACAGCAACAACACCACCTCATAAATCACGGCTTCATTGATGACATTGGGAGCACCAGCGTGAGCATAGCATGGGAGCCTCCAACTGCAGGATTTCCCGCAAGAGTGAGCGTTGCAGAAAGCACTGAGTCAAGGGCTTTGGGTTTTAAGTCTCGTTTCGAAGTCTAAAAAATTGTAAGACCAGCAGAGTTCGAAATATGGGGAATGTCGATGGAGCACCATGTGCTATAGGAACTGGGCCGTCTATTTAGAACTTCTACAAAAGCCGGTGAAGTCGTGTTGTTTCAACGTCTGGGCTAGTGTGCTCGGGACTAGTATCCCCAACATACAAACCCAAAGGGTATAAACTCACCGATTTCATAAAGAGCCCGCCTACAGACACTCGCCAAGACCCACCAAATAGACCGTGCTTCATATGACAACCCCTTCTTGCTGCCATGCTTCTTGCCACCATAGCTGGAGCTTTCCTGAGCAACAGTCGAAAACCCCAAACCTCCACTCAGCATCGTGCCTGACCACCCTTTCATCCAGCACGAAAAACACCAACAAGCCACGAATTAGGCTTTCAGGATCGCGTGATATGGGGCAACTCCGGTCTTGATAGCTCGTATTCCCATACCCTAAACCCTAAACCTCAAATCCTAAGCCCTAAACCCTCAACCCTAAACCCTAAACCCCACACCCTAAACCAGAGACTCTACACCCTAAACCCAAAACGGCTCGATCCAAATGGGTTGGTGTTTGGGGATTTTTGGGCTTTTTGGTGCTTTTGGGGGGAATTTGTGGTGCTTTTTGTGGCTTTTGGGCTTTAGGGTTTAGGGAATTTGGGGGTTAAGGATGTAGGGTTGTGTTTCTCGGTACTCTTGCTCTTGAGTTTATGCTTGAAGGTCTGGGGTGTAGGGTTTATGGGTGGATGGTTCAGTAGTATTGCCTAGGTTTTTGGGGTTTAGGGTCTATCTGTTTGGGTTCAAACCCAGACCGAGTCTCGATGTAGCCCGCCAAGAAGAGCAGCACGCCCGTGGCGTTGGCCGGGGCGACGTAGATGGCCTGAGAAGTGTAACACGGGGTTTCTTTAAGGCGTCCTTCAAGCTCCTTAAAGGATTTGCAGGGTTCTCCAATCTATAGATAGGCACGGATTCTTTAACGAGTTTTTATAAGGGTAATCTATAAATAGGCTCGGATTCTTCAACGAGTCTTTATAAGGGTAATCTATAAATAGGCACGGATTCGTTAACGAGTCTTTATAAGGGTAATCTATACTAGGCACGGATTCTTTAACGAGCTTTTGTAAGGGTTTTAGGGTTTGGTCTAAGGGCGCTGACGAGCAGCGACCGTCTCCTAAAGAACACTCTCCTCCCTAGGTAACCCTAAACCCCAAATCCCAAACCCCATTGGGCTAAGGGCGTAGGGTTTAGGGAAATTAGGGTTTAGGGTTTAGGGAAATTAGAGCCAATGTTTAAGATAACAAACTGCTGTAGGTTGCATCGCCTCCATCCTAGGCTGGGGTCGCGATGGAGGCGCCTGCAACGCCGAACTCTTGACACCCCTGAATTCCAAGCACTGGACCCTAAACCCTAAACCCTAAACCCTAAACCGTCCCGAATTACAGGTTGGCCCTCAGTGGCCTGAAGGGCATCCGGTGCCGCATCGAAGCCTCGGCAGGGCGGGCTTCGGCGAAAACTGCGACTCGGAAGGGTAAGGGTTCTGGGTTGAGGGTTTACTTGGAGGTTCATGGGTAGTTATAAGTGGGTTTATAAGTAAGGTAACTATAGTTATAACCCATATTAGGGGACTTATAACCTTACTTATAACTCCCCATGAACCTCCAAGTAGGGTTCAAGGTTGAGTGTTCTGGGTTCGGGGTTTAGGTTAAGGTTTAGGGTTTTCAATCGCATACGACCATGCGACTTGCGCCAATGCCCTCCAAACGACCGCCAAACAACGAGACATCGCGTCACCTCACCCGCGGGATGGGTTTGGTTTGCAGTTCACTGTATATCTGGTTTCGACATTTTCGGCTACGGGACTCGACAACAGTGAATCCTAAAGCCACCGCTCTGAACTACGAACTACACCCGGTGAGCGCAATACCCCACAATTACAGGGCACAGCTTAAACTACAGAAGATGTCATCCTTTTTTTAATATGAACCTAAAGTATGTGCCCCAATCATTCAAGGCTGAGTATACCTCGAACCATCGAAGGAAGCTCAATCAATCAATCAAACAATCAAACAATCAAATAATCAAATCAATCAATCAGTCAATCAATCAATCAATCAATCAATAAATTAACCAATCTATCTATATATCTATCTATCTATCTGTCTATCTATCAATCTATCTATCCACGAATCCAACCAACCAACCAACCAACCAGCCAACCAAGCAAGCAAGCAAGCAAGCAAGCAAGCAAGCCAGCGACAAGCAAACAAGCAAGATGTGTATATTTATATATATATATACAAAGATATGCAATTGTATATATATATATAGATAGATAGATATGTATACATACATATGTCAACCTAAGGCAGCAGGTGGAAAACCGTGCCCCTGTAGATATGTATGTCTAGATTCCTCAATTAAGGATTTTGGGGATCTCTCGGCTTTGCAGCTCAGTGACCGGGGAGCTGCCAGTACTGCTCGGCGACAAAGCCGATGGTCGCCAGCATGCACACGCCTGGAGTAAGTCAGCACACAAAAGCCTGAACGATCAGACTTATCGGGTTTTCGGGCAGGTCTTAATATCATACAATGGCTAGGAAGCCTTGTAAACAATATATCCACTTGTAACTCATGTCCTGATTTTACAGCTGGGGTATGGGCCAAGTATGGCCAAGGCCTGTAGGAGCACTTTTGGAGAAAGAAAAGCCCCAAAGCTTCAGGGTGAAAGGCTTCGCGACGTTGCAAGGTTTGGGGTTTTGGAGCCAACAGACTCATCCCTAGAGCTGTTGAAACCTGCAACCCACTGTAAAAAAAAAAGGAAAGTGGCGACAGACCCTGTCCACACCACCACCTACGCCGGAGAAAGGCCACCACCTACGCCGGAAAAAAGGCCAAGGTGCGGCCATGCTTGAGCTCGGACTCGCGCAGCCACTTGATCTGGGCGCGGAAGGGCTCGAATCCTAATCCCCTAGTCTCAAGCCCGTAGGCCCTAAACCCTAAACCCTCATCCTAAACTTATGCCCCCCGAGCCCTGAATATCTTTAAGACTATAATTATAGCACACTACCACGGATTTCGCCGACATGTTGCAGCGTGCTGCACGGGGTGAGCTGCACTGGGCGTTCGGCTGGCAACTACGACTTGAAAGTTTCACAACTGCGTCTGACTGAACACCGTCGCGCACTTCTTGCAGCAACGCTTCAGAAAACAAGCAGCTTTGGCCTTATTGGTCGCACCCCCGTTGCACAAGTGGGCGACGTCAGGACTCAGGAGACATCACCGCCGAAGAAGCTGCGGCAGCGAAGCTTTCAGTTTCTTGGGCGACGACTGACTCTCTTTCACCCGACAGGCAGGAGCAAATTCTCACTGCCGATGGGCAGAAGGGCAACTTTTGGTGTCGCAGCCCGCCGTCTTCGCTTCTGGATTTCAGCCACTGCAAGCATCCCCTGCCTGAACTCATGCAAGCATCTACAACCCTCAGCAGCCTGAAAGCAACAAAACCTGGAACCCTAGCTGTCCAAGCCTTTTTCGGCTTCAGCTCCAGGTTTCAAACACGATCCGCCCGCAGCACAGGTGTTCATCATACATGTATGTGTGTGTGTGTGTG
>CAJNJA010046341.1:0-12658 GCA_905231915.1 Symbiodinium necroappetens | reverse complement strand
GTATGTATATATATATATATAAAGACGAAGAAGACGGAGAAGAAGCTGGTGGTTCATATTGACAGCGGTATCAGTTATCAGTAAAAAACGAGGGGAAGGTGTGACTGCGAGCAATACAATAAGAACGGCAATGATAGCAGCGATGATACGACATGATGCACGCCAACAATCATGATAACAACGACTATGACCATGTGATGGCTGTGGCAAAAAGAGTGGTCAAGCCCCCAACCATCGTGATGGATGCTCCTAGCCATTCGTTTTTAAGATTTGTTGAGGTTCTCGCTTTGCGCTTCAGATGTGGGGGTTTAGTCTCTACAAGCTGGCAACCTACTGTGCCAAATCCTTAATCATCAGAACAAGACTTTACACTACAGTATTGCAGACAAGTTGCGTAGGGACTATATGGGGATCATGCTACCTTTCCGTAAGACGTCTGTATCAAACCCACGCTTACGGATCCCTTAGAGGAANNCCCCCCCCCCCCCCTTAAAGGAACCCTTAAGGGAACCCTTGTCACATCGTCGCGTTTAGGGCCTAAGGATTTTGCCAGGCCGCGTCGATCAGGTCTGAGAAGCCCAGAGGATCGAACTCCGCCTGACAACGCATTCCGCCGGCTTGAAGTTACTTAGGGTTCAGGGCTTATCAGGGTTTTTGTTTAAGTGCAATGACCCCTTTCACTCAGCTGCAGCTCAAAAGAGGCCCATGTACAAACCCTTTAGAAACCCTTCTAGATCCCTTTGAGGGACCCTAGTTAGAGAACTACGCATGTAGCTGGGTTCCACAGGACGAGACGTCAAGATGTAGCCTCAGGGAACTGACCAAGCCTTGCCAACTCATATAAAAGTTCAATGAAATACAGTACAGAACAACAGACTATGAAATTCGATTTTTCTTTAGAATATGCAGGCATGTCAAGCTTGGGCTCCTGCGGTTTGGGGTAGATTGGGCGTAGGGGCAAGGCCCCATGCTCTAAACCCAAAGCCCTAAACCCTAAACCCTAAACCCCCAAAACCCTAAACCCTAAACTGAAACCCCTCAGCCCTAAGAACACTCTAAGCCCTTGACCCTGAAACCGGAACTGATCCGGCCTCGCCACCGACGAGGCCACCGAGATTCTGAGGCTTTGGCCTTGACCGATTGGGCTTCCGGATGTAGGGTTTAGGGTTGAGGGTTGAGGGATTAGGGTTTGGGGGTTTAGGGGTTTAGGGTTTAGGGGTTTAAGGTTTAGGGTTTCGGGTTTAGGGTTGAAGGTTGAGGGATTAGGGTTCAGGGTTCAGGGTGGAGGGGGCTGTTCTTGGGGTTCTGAGAGGCTTCTGGGGGGGGCGTAGGATTCACAGACGTCATAGAAGGCTTTGGAGCTTGAAGTGGGTCGAGGACAGAGGCCCAACAGCGTTGCCCTGGCTGCGCTGCTAAGGGTCGCGGGAGTCTCGGGTTTAGGGTTTAGGGTTTAGGGTTTAGGGTTTAGCTCAGGTTTTGTCTGTGAATTTTGGGGGTCAGCAGAAGTCTGGGGGTGCAACAATGCGCCCGAAGCCTACTCAAAGCCTGGGAGCTGAAGACCAGACCCACATCCCCAGACCACGGTTTAGGGTTTAGGGTTTAGGGTCTGGAGTTTAGGGTTTAGGGTTTAGGGTAACGCTGCAGAAACTGACGGGGTTGATACATTCGACGAAGCCTGTGTTGCGATTCTGAGCCCTGCAACCCCGAAGCCCTAAACCTTTGCAACCCTCAATCCTTATACCGACACGACAAAGCAAAGACCCTCAATCCTAAACCCTAAACTCTAAAATCTGAACCCTGAACCCTAAACCCTAAACCCCAAACCCTAAAGCCTTATAAACCCTAAGCTCTGAACCCTAAATCCTAAACTAGCCCTCGGGCCCGAGACTTCCCAGCAGTGGGGCCGGAAGTCCCCTCGTGGAGAGGGGCTACTGACGTCGGGCCATGGACAGTCTGAAATTCCTCGCTTCTGCGACTTCTGTGCAGGCCAAGTGTGATCAGCTGTGCACCCGCGGATGGCTGGTCACACGACTTTTGGGGGAGATGGATGTGGGCGAGGTCTTCAATGTTTGCATCCGTGTGGACAAGATGGATACCAAGAAGCATGGCTGGGCTGAGGTGGTGAACTTGAAGCTGGCGAACAGCTTCCAGGACAGCCTGACAAGGCGAATCCCTCAGGCAACTTCTGAAAAAGTGCCACTGGATAGCTCTGCCTTCAGCAAGGATATGCTCCAGGGACAGGTCTATATGATATGTGGGGCACAGATGGTTTTCAGAGATGGAGTGACCTACCTCAGGGTGCCTGGAAACACTGAATCCACTGCTACGATTCTCCTCCCCACTCGTGAAGACCAGATTGTGGGAGTGGCTGAAGTGTTTTGTGGAGGCATCTCCGGATGGAGTCGTGCCGCCAAACAGCTTCCGGCATACCCTGTGGTGAGATTGGACCATGATGGTATGGCAATCTCAACGGTGCTTCTCAACGAGCCGACGGAGATCTTGTTCCAGGAGGGCATCGACCAGGAGCGATTTACGGTTTTTTGGGGCGAGGCTGCTGACCTTCGCTGGCTGGCCATGTTTCATGATGCCAATGTTGAAGTCGTGTGTGCATCCCCGCCTTGTGCAGCATGGAGTACCAATGGTAAACAAGGCGGATTTCAGGACATGATGGGAACTGTTGCATGGTGGCAACTGGCATTGATTGCTAGAATCACACAGAGACGTGTTTTTGTGGTGGAGGCATCTATGCTTTTCTCAGTGCATGAGGATGCAGCGACATTTGACAAAGTCATGCAATGGGCAGGATATGTGGTTGCTTGGAAAGGAGCATTGGATGCAGCTCAGATGGTTGCAGCTGACCGGCCCAGGCACTTCATTGTCTACTGGAATTCTGCAGACTACCCATCTGCTGGGTTGCCCTTCCGAATGATCAACCTCGGAGACCGGCCGAAAGTGCCCTGTGAAGACGCATTGTGGAAGGAGATGCCAGCTGACATGTGGCAGTCCACAGCTGTCAAGTTGGAGCACATGGCCAAGATCTCCAGCAGGGAGCTCCTGCCACCGGCCCAGCGAGGGATCCAAGGATCTGCCCTCCATCTTAGAATGGTCAACCAGTACAAGCCGTTGCCGAGCATCCCCACTTCGTACCATCGTTTGCTGGGATTGCCATGGCCGACACTGATGAAGCGAGGAATGAACCTACCTATCCTGGCCCACAATGGGAATATCCGTTTGCTCAACAAGTGGGAAATCGCAAAGGCCTATGGATTGGGTGGGGAACTCATCCTGCCGGAACCTCCACATGATGCTGTAGTTATCCTGGCACAGGCGCTTCTGCCTTCGCAGGCCCTGCAGGTCTTGGGATCAGTATTGGCCCACCGACAGGAGTCTTCTTGGGACGAGGAAGCCTTGCTCAGATACCTGGAGGCAGGCCTGAAGGAGTTCAAAAAGGGCTGGACCAGCTTCGATTTGTTGAGGCAGTTTTCCCACAGTGGATGGTCGACACTCATCATTGATGGTGCTGAAGGCGAAACTGGACCCCATGGCCGTTTGCGACACAGGATGCAAGGCCTTCAGGCCCAGTTGGACATCATGATGAAGAGGAACAACCGCACACGACCTCCATTCCTGCCTGAGAGTGTCAGGACCACTTATGAGGACCTGGAAGCTGATGAGAGCGATTATTCCTCGGAACACAGGTTGTACCAGGTCAACCGAGGCTACTCGGGCATCCTGTTGAACGAGGAGGACTCGGTTCAGACGATCCACAACCAGGTGGCAGAGTTCATGCAAGTGGACCCGGCCTTCCTCGCGGTGATCAAGGTTGACAACAGAGTTGGCGGAATGGACAGGTGGATACTTGCTGGAGAGGCCATCCCAGGCATCGTTGACCATGTCCTCATTCTCCTGGACGCTGGTATACCACAGGCCCAATGGCTGCCCAGCGAAATCGTCAGGAGGAACCTCACTTTCTTCTACCAGGACCAACACGGGTCCTACCCGGACATCGTCGAGGTGAATGGAAGTTTGGTGCAGTCCTGGCCGGTATCCCTGTCGAGTGGAGATTTCGTCCGACTGAGATGGTTTGGCCACAGCGAAGATGAAGCTTGGCGTGAGCTGGATGTTTTCAGTCAGCTGGAGGTGGATGACAACAGGCCTCCGCCACCCCCGACTCCACCTCCGGAGAATGGAGAGAGCAGTGATGGAGATGGGGAAGACCCTGCAGCCTCGGATACCGAGCCTATGCCAGACACCCCTCCAGGCTCGCCAAGGAGCACACCAGCGATAAGCACCGAGGCGAATGAGACTACCAATGCCCCGCCGACCGCGAATGATGTCCCTACGACAGCAGAGGAGCCGACAGGCTCGCGACCCCTCCGTGGTATTCCCTTCTCAGAGGTTATGCACTTGCCGAAGAGACAAAGGACGATCGAGCAGGGTGATTTGGCGATCCTGACGCAACCGCCGGTGCCGGCAACTGCGAACTATGGAACCATTGTGCCCCCTACAGCTTCCTTGGCAATTTACATTACTTTTCAGGGACGTCTGATCTCTGTGGGTCAAGATGATTCCAGACCCCTGGAGCAAATCCTGCTGGACGAATGGGGAGTCCCCTTGGGCACGACCTACTTCGTGTTGGACGGAAAGATATTGGGACCTCAGGCTACTTGTGCATGTGTCCCTTTGGGTTCGACCGTGATTGCAAGGGGCCGCCTTCGTGGTGGTACTGGAAGTCACAGCCAGAAGCTCAAAACATTGTTGTCAAACAAAGGGGTGCCTGACGAGCAACTTGATGAGAGGATCAAGGAGATCAAGAAACATGTCGGAGATGCTGGTATCAAGGAAGCCTACAGCTCCTTTGATCCCTGGGCGAGGCTGAAAACTATGTGTCCGATTCGCATGGTCAAGGATGGCGAGAACAAGGCCAAGCCCAAGAGCAAGGATTTGCAAAAAGATGCTCCTGAAGATGCTTTGCAGAGCAATGACCCCTGGGCGACAGCTCTCAGGGAGAGAGGATCCTGGAAAGTGGACAACACCTTCTTCGTCAAGGAGGATGGACTCACACCTGCCTTCATTGACAAAGTGGCACATGGATCTACAGGAATTGCAATGACTACGGAACGAGAAGCTGAACTCCTGCTGCAGAACGATGCCCACATGTCGGAACAGGAGTTGGCTGTTGTTGTCGTGGGTGCCAGATTGCAGTCTAACCCTCGATTCCATGTGATGGATGTTGAAGTCCCATGCAGAGGTCGAGATGATGCCAGAATCTTGGTCAAAGCCCAGCTCATCAATTTGGGAGCCAAGACTATCAAGCTCGCTGGAGAAGAGAACAAGGTGACAGTGGGGGAACTGGATTCGGTTGTCCTTACATGTGAGATCGTCAAGGCTGAGACCTTTCAGTGGGATGAGATCTGTGAAGGACCTGTCAAATTCGTCCGGAAACAGGTCCCACATCTCGAAGGGATGATCATCACCACATGGAGCCGAAAGTTCTTCCAGGGCTCTAAGCCAGCAGCTGATCCCAAGAAGGCTGAAACATGCTTTATGATGATGCGAGTGAAAAGAGAGGCCAAAGACCTCTTGCTCAAGACGGTGACCCCAGGCATCTATTTCTCCCCCAAGACCGAAGATGGCCTCCCTGACCCTGCCTACAAGGTCATCTGGATGCCGGACACTCCTTTGGACGATGTTATCATCAAGGCGAATTCAGAGCCTACGGCGGTGGGTTTGGTCAGGAACAAGGGAGGTGTAGGCATCCGTGTCAAAACGGAAGACTTCATCAAAGCCAAGCAACGATGGCAGCCCCTCTGGAAACCATTGCCGGATACACCCTATGACCTCCAGATCGTCAAGTACTTCGACCTCCAGAATATGCCTTTGTCCTCTTCCAAAGCAGCAGTTCAGGCCTTCCTCAATGCTGTGAAGTGGCGAGCGATTGCCCTACGGCAAACAAGGCCTCGATCCTGGATTGTTGGTGCAGCAGCCCCTCCCGAGACGATGGTGTTTCTGGCTGCACATGGCACCATCCTGGTTTCAGAGAGAATCAATGGCAAAGCAGGAGGCAAAGGAAAAACGGCTGGAAAGGCCAAGAGCATGATCCGCCAGGCATCACCCTGGCTCCTTGCTGGAAATTCAGGACCCACGACCCCACTGTCGAGGAATGAAGCAGCGAGTTCCTCCATGATGATCGACAATGACACCTCGGCAGCCCTTGAAGACCGCCTCCAGAAGCGAATGGACCAATTGCACCAGGAACAGGTTGCAACTACCAACATGCTCCGCGAGGATTTCAAGACCTTCCAGGCCCAAGTCCAGACTCAGCAGCAACGACAGGAAGTCGTCAACACACAGCTGCAGCAGAGTGTGACTGAACTGGCTGGCTCCATCACGAATCAACTGGGACAACATATGTCACAGATTACTGCTGCCCTCAACAACCAGAGGAACGGCTTGAACTCTGACATTCGCAACTCGCAGCTCAGCATCAAGGAGGAGTTGATGTCGGAAGTCAGGCAGCAGATGGGATCCCTTCGCAAAAGGACCCCGAGTCCTTCTAAGGAGGGCCCCCAGAAGCAACACAAGCCGTGACGGCCCAGGACAATAATTCGTCTGGAGTATGCTCTGGATGGTAGTTATGCACCATGGTCAGACAACAACTACCGCTCTGACCCCCTCTTCATGCAACCCTGGCTGGGCGTGGATGACAGTATACGAGCTGGAAGAAGCTCGGCTGGGCCAATTTATTTTCCGGATCAGTTGAATTCATGGGACCTTAATTTATTGGGTAAATGCATTTTGCTTTGCCAGCCGCCTTACGTTGGAGGGAGAATTGGAGAAGCCAAAAACCCTGGACCAATGCAGATTACAGGACTGAATGCCCAAAGCCTCAATGCCCTGGCTGACGATGGAAGAATGCTATCCTCCTCTGCAGACATTGTGGTTTTTTCTGAGACAGCAGCCACTACTTTTGTTCAGCAGAAGGTGACTAAACTGGTCCACCAGGCGAGAAAACATGTCACCTTCAGCAAGGAAGTACAGAAGCGAAGCTTCAAGGACAGCCGGGAATGTGTTACAAAGGGCAAGCCCATGGGAACTGCGATTCTGTCTCGGTTCCCTATTCGCCACACAATATCGCCCTGGACGGCTGAATCTTGGAACACGGCAAGAGTTGCAGACTGCTTTATTATGACAGAGATGGGCCCAATATGCCTCATTGCGATCTATGGTTTCCACCAGGGTTTCCAGGACTTTGAGGTCTTGAACGAGGGCCTCCTCCGGGAGGCGGCTACAAGGGCAAAACAAGTTCGCTGCCCAGTTGTTCTTGCAGGTGACCTCAATTGTGATATTTCGGCACTGGCTGCTTGGAATCTGATGAAGCAGGATGGCTGGAGAGATGCAGCTTTGACCCAACAGCAGAAGGATGGTTTGCCAGTTGGAATGACATATCAAGATGTGTCAAGATTGGACTACGTACTCTATAACGACTTGGCGGCACCGGCCTTTCAGTCCTTCTTCCTGTCTGACCAGTCTGAAACAGACCATCGCTCGGTCAATGCTGTCTTTGATTGGGGATCCCTACCGAGGTCATATTCTACTTTTTCTATGCCTTTGGACATGCGTGACTCTGAACTATCAGCGAGTGACCTGCAACATGCATACCTGCCGGCATATTCTCAGAGACAACTGGAGATGGCCCTGCAAGAAGGTGATATTGACCAGATTTGGGACACATTCTGCAATGCCTACGAAGCTGCGATTTCGAACGCAAGCCTGCGGAAAAGCCGGAAGAAGATTCCCAAGAAATTTCTGGGCAGGGCTGCATCCAGTTTTCAACAATGTCAATATGTGGAGCCTCGATTACACCAAGCCCGACATGGTGAATTCCAGCCCACTGGCGACGATGACAATATTCTGCTGAGACAGCGAATCCGGCAGATTCGAAGGCTGGAAACATATGTGGCACAATGTAAGGCTGCAAGCAGATGCCTGGACCCTCCTCGTCGTGAACAAATTACCCAGGCGAGTCGTACCACATGGTCAGCTGTGTTACGATCTACAGGTTTTTCTGGCTCCTTCCAGCAATGGTGGTTGAGGGAGCACTCAAGTTGCTTCCCACTCAGCTCGCCTAGTGTCCAGGTGGCTCAGTTCATGTGTCAGGCACTTAAGAATGATGAACAGCACTGGAGAAACTTGTGTGCTCGTAATAGGGCTGCTAGGATTTCCCAGGTCTTCGGTGAGGATTGGAAACGAGGAGGTTCCAAGCATTATAAAGCGATTCGGCCACCTGGATTGCCTGCAGTCGACTCACTTGGTGTGGCTACTCACCACACTGTGATTTGCCGCCGGTCCCGGAAAAAAGGATTGGAGTGCTGTACCCTCTGCGATGATGATTTGCAGTGCATTTCAGTCGGGTCCATGTGGACACAGGGGCGAGCCAAGGCTTATGTGTCCTATATTGATCGTGGTCGTGTCTTCCTGCGGCATGTTTCTGGAAAGTTTGAGACGGGGGTCATCACCCAGACGAGAGTCTCCTGTAATCCTGTTGAAATCTTGAAGCAGGCAGAGGATTATTGGAAACCTTTTTGGAACAAGGACCAGCAACCAGACATTGATGATGTGGAGTTCCGAACAGATGTCCACTTGTTGCCCCAGCTCCCTCGTATGGAGATGACTATTGGAGATGATGACTTGGATTGGGTGCTTCCCAAACTGTCGGTCAAGAAAGCACGTGGGATGGATGGTTTCTCCAACTACGAGCTCAAATATTTGCCCACTGCTCTTAAATCATTTCTGGTCAGAATCTTGAATCTTTTCTCAAATGGATGGTGGCCACAGATGCTACAGAGGGCGAGGATGGCACTTTTATACAAATCCGAAGATGTTGGTGAAATCTCCTCGACACGACCAATTACGATTCTTGCTTCTGTTTACAGGATGTGGGCGAAAATCATTACCCGGAAAATCTTTCAACACATTGGATCCTCTTTGCCAAACAGCTTATATGGATCGGTGCCTGGCAGATGTACTTTGGATATGGTGGGAGCAGTGCAAATGCGATTGGAACAGGCAATCATTGCTGGAAAACCTCTGTTTGGAGTTTCTTTTGATTTCTCAAAGGCCTACAACACATTGCCAAGGGGAATACTCCGGATCATTAACGAACGACTTGGCCTTGGGGAACTTTGGCGGGCTTACTCTGGTTTTTTGGATGGGCTGGACCGCTTTTTTACCTGTGGAAAACACTGGGGGAAACCGGTGGCAGCAAACACTGGTGTGCCGGAAGGTTGTCCAATTGCTGTGGTGCAGATGATTATGTTGACATGGTTCTTTACTGCTAAAATCAAGAGCCAGGCGAATGCTGACCTTTTTTCCTATGTTGATGATTGGATGGTACTTTCGGATGATGCTGGGAAACTACAACAATCCACTCTGATCATTGACCGGATGGCATCCAAGTTTGGCTTGATTCTGTCTCTTAAGAAGTCAACAGTTTTTGCCACTACGAGCAAACTGGCGCGGCAGGTTCAAGGTTCTATGAACCATGCTGGGATACCTATTGGTGTTTCCAAAAACCCCAGAGGACTGGGTGTCAACTTCCAGACGTCTACAATGCCTTCTGTAGAGTCCCGCAACGATCGATGGAATAAAGCTCGGATTTTCTTGAATCGGTTGCAGTATATGCCATGGTCACCACGGTGTAAGTCTGCCATGGTGAGCAGAGCTATTTTACCACTGATTTTACATGGATGCCAGACTTGGTTTGCAGGCAAGGACTTTGTCAGGGAGGTGAGAGCAAAGTGCAACCATGCTGTTGGAGGAAAGATATTGTATCACTTGCATTTTCTGGCCCCTTTGTTCTCAGGAACGGTCTTTGAACCCCAGATCTTTATTGCCAAAACCAGATTTGCTGCCTTCTTGCGGACTTATGCTCAGGAGGAACAGCTCGTTCAAGATGTTTGGCGACTGTCTGTACAATCTGGTTCTTTCTACAAGAAGAAAACGAGAGGCACCATTTCTATATTCCAAAACCAACTTCATGACTTGGGTTGGGAAATGTACGAGGATGGTAGATGCCGTACCCCTGCTGGTTGGGAGTTCAGAATCTGGGATATCTCCTCCGCCCAATTTTCTGAACTATTGTGGGAATCTTGGGAAGCCAAGCTTCTTCAGCATCTCCACACGAAATACTACTTGGCGGACCTCACTTCCTTTTCAGTGATCCGGTCGTCTTCCCCGGAACATAAGGATCCGATGCTTCAGGCTTTCATGAGGAAGGTGAGGTTAGGAGGCCTCTTTGCAAACCATCGTAAGGCACACCTGAATCCGGACAACGAAGGTCTTTGTGTATTCTGTGGCCAACACGACTCTATGGAGCACCGTTGTTTTTCTTGCCCGGCTACGGAACATATCAGGTCACTCCCCAAATGGACACATATGACCCAGCAGCCTTTGAGTTTGGTTTTGGGAGGGTTGATGCCACAGATGCCGAACCTGGAATTGTACAAGCAGAAACTGGACCAGCTTGTTTTGCCTGATATTCCCACTTTGCCGGAATCAGAGGATACTCGTTTTTTCTTTACAGATGGATCAGCTCGAGACTCATCGTGCCCGCTTACAAGAGTTTGTTCTTGGGCGGTTACCCTGGCACAACAGTCTGGCTCTGCAAATCAAGTGGTTATGTCAGGTCCTCTTTGTGGTCGTCGACAAACTGTGTTCAGGGCTGAACTACAAGCAGTCATCTTGGCTCTCTCCCTTTCGGAGAAACTGTGTGTTTATTGCGATAACGAGGCGGTAGTCAGAAATGTCAACTCCATTATACAGACGGGCTATCAGCCACGACGTTGGTATGCACACCCAGATAGAGACCTCCTGAAGACAGTTGGACATGTCGTGAAGGGACGAAGCCCCCTTTCTGTTCGGGTTCTCTGGACGAAGGCCCACAGGGATGTTACACAAGCAGTCAACTTTGATGATCTTTGGCAGATACATCATAATGCAAAGGCGGACCGTGCTGCTGGTCTTGTTGGCATTCCACATTCTGTTGCGGCTATTCGTGGTGTTCTTCAGTCTTGTATTGCCAAGGACTTACTGATTCGTGAACAATGCTCCTGTTTTCTGCGAGATGTGATGGACGAATTCCCACGAGATGATCTCTCTTCTGCCTAGTTTTTTGTCATTTTGCATGTCGGTCCTACTGCATAAGTTTCAGTGGCGGTCTCACTCGCACAACGCTTCGGATTCCGTCATGTCAAGTGGTGAACCTAAATCCTAAACTCACCAGCATCAGCCTGAGACCTCGGCCTGCGCCTCCCCACGCAAAGGAGCGCACCACAACCGCATGGGAAGCCAACCATAGACTCTCTAGTCTCAGGGTTTAGGGTTTAGGGTTTAGGGTTTAGGGGTTAGGGTTTAGGTTTAGGGTTTAGGGTTCAGGGTTTCGGGTTTTAGGGTTTTAGGGTTCAGAGTTCAGGGCTTAGGGTTTAGGGCTCAGGAATTCAGCCAATCACAGCCATTTACTGGTAAGTGCATGTCCTAAGCCCTCGTGAGCTCCGGGCAGGAAGGGCAGGCTCTTGCTGGAAGAGGCCCGGCGCGCCTGGCAACGGGCAAAACACCACTAAGTTGGGGTGTATAAGATTTGGGATGTCGGGCTTCGGGTTTAGGGAAATTTCGGAGTTTTTTTTTTCAAAGGGCTCTTTGGATGTCGGCTTTAGGGTTTAGGGTTTCGGGTTCGGGTTTTGGGGCTTCGGATTTCGAGCTTGGGGTTTCTTAGGAATCAGGAGAGCTCGGGCCCGGTTTAGGCTTTCGGGTCTCGGGCTTAGGATTTAGGCTTCGGCCCACTAAGAGGGAAGGCTAGGGTTTAGGGTTTAGGGTTCAGGATTCAGGGTTCAGGGTTTAGGGTTTAGGGCCGAGGGGTTGAAGTTTAAGGTCTTGGTATTGCTGCGGTTTGGGGGCTTAGGGTTGAAGCAGGCAGGCAGAGGGGTTTATAGGGCCCTTCGGGGTTCAAGATCTACAACCCTAAACCCCTAAACCGTAAACCCACAACCCAACACCCTCAACCCCTAAACCCTAAACCCTAAATCCCTAAACCCTTAAACCCTTAAACCCTTAAACCCTTAAACCCTTAAACCCTAAACCGCAGCCCCAAAGACAGGGCCGACTCCACCGTGCGGGCCCCAGGGCGACTGGCCGCGGCGGCACCGCAGAAGGCAGAGCCCTGACTTGGACTTGTAATGTTTTTTTTACGGTTTGGGCTTTTAGGGTTTAGGGTTTAGGGTTTTAGGGTTTAGGGTTTTAGGGTTTGGGGTTTGGGGTTCACGGTTNNCGGTTCCAGGGATTAGGGTTTGTGGCGCTTCTAGGGTTCAAGTGCTTGAATATAGGCAGACCGCCGTCGAGGATTGGGTTTGGGGTCTAATAGGTCTAATTTGTGTTTTGGGATTCAGGGCTTTGGGTTAAAGGCTTTGGGGTCCAAGGCTTTTCGTTTGTACCTTCCGAACCCTAAACTCTAAACCCTAAACCCATGAAGGGCGGGTTGCTTCAAATTATCCGACCTCTGCCGTAGCTCCGGGGCCCCCTGCTCTCCAGGATCCCTGTGATTGAACCTACCGTCCTTGGGCTTGGCGGGCTCGACCTCTTGCTTTAGGGGTTTAGGGCTTAG